>SNQJ01S0084400.1:58420-74819 GCA_010110895.2 Picea sitchensis
ATCTTTGAGATAGAGGGGCAATTGTTTCTAATACGCATTCGCAGTAGGAAACACATAGTACAACTTTACGAATATAAGAGTTAATTTTGCCACACCTTTATGCAAACGTGTTTATGACTTTATACACAGTGGTAATGAAATTATACAGACTGCATCAATTAACCCCATAGATTAATTAGCCTATACACTTATATGTATTCGTGCAGAGCTCAATACAAGTCCCATAAGGTGGTAAACCAAACACACAGAGCATAACTCTATAAGGAATAAAAATAAAAATACACATTTATGCTTACGCAGGGTACCCATTACACATTGGAATGCTAACATAAATATTCCAAAACATATTTATGAATTACACTGTTAACATATATCACATAGGGTATAGATCTACGGGTTTCTTCCATAGAGAAAAAACGAAACAAATATGGGTAAATGGTAGGTTTAACATTGCTATAACGGTGGATATAGGAGAATGCAAAACTAATACCATCAGATAATTGTTAAAACGTTTATGACCACCATAGAACTGTAAGCCATGAAGATTCGAAGAGCATCATCCAACCCGAGAAATACTCTAACCCCAGTCCTGAGAACTTTAAAATCTAGAAGAGCCTTAGGAGGAAACATTTACGAAGGTGAAATGCTAATACATTGCCAAACAAAGTGTTATTCATGAGTTACATAGTACTAGAGAAATGAAGTTTTGTTTAACTTGTGCATAAGAGGAACCAAAAATGGGTTGCCTTCTCCCATTGCAATTTACCAGAGTCAAGCTTCCATTGTCGCCGACCATGAAGAGAAGCGAAAAGGTTATCTTGCACAGAAATGAACATTTTCGTGTAGAGACAATCGTTACAATGAAAAATGAACAACGATTACCTCATTTCTCGTTAGAAGAGTAAGGCGGGGTACACACCAATACCTTTTCCATGTGAAACCATGGAGGTGGAGGGGTTACATTGGACCCAATGGATGAATTGTAAATTTTGGGAGGTACAGTTCAGGTCTCCATTAAATGGATTATCCAGGGGTTAAATGTGAGACTGACATCCTCCATTAAAACAATTTCAAACAAATTTATTGTTGGGTCGTATTTCTAGTCAGTTAGGGTTACTAACTATATGTGCGTAATCATATGGGTTCATCGCTCCAAGATAAGGGCATACTTCGTATGGTTTCCAAACTTGTTAAACCTTATGATTAACCAGAGGTATCGTTGTGGATGTTGCTAGAGATATTTTAGTCTTGTAGTAGTCTTGTGTGTTAAACAATAACTATATCGTTGGGCTAAAGTCCTGTCATGATAGTACCATGTATATTAAACGATATGTAATACAATGGATATGTTTATTGTTATATATGTTAAAAAATATATTTATGCTATGGATAGTGTGGTATATCCATATACTATATAGTGTTGTATATTATGGTAGACAATATATGTACAAGTATGTTGATATAGATAGAGTTAAGATTATGATAGGTTATGTGATAAATTATTGGCATATACCTATTGACATGGATAGTATCATCACTATGGAATTTATATGATATTCACTTAGTAAACTCTATGAATGTATGTAAATATGGATAAGTACTAATGGTTATGGGTAGACTATAGGATAGTCAATAGTCTTTAGGTTATTGCACACTATAACGTTTTGTATAGCATAATTTAACACATAAAGGGTAGATATTATAAGGGCTATGATATCCCTGGTCGAAAATGTATGAAGTCCAAAATAAGCGTAAGTTTCTGAATCCAGTAGCGATGTTAAATCTACTCTACTTACAATAAAGGAAATAAAAATGTGTTTTTACCAAATGTTGAATAGTCAAAGAGTCTTAATGTTCCTTAGCAAAAAATAAATTATTTTGGGAAGTTTGGGGTACATGGGGTATGATATTTGGAAATCAGTTGCTACAAGATATGATAGTTCAAAAAGGGAAAAGATTGGAGCCAAGAAGGAATTGAAGAAGAATAACAAAATAACAATGGATTTCATCTAGGAAGGATTACCTAATTCGGTAAGAGAAAAGGTTGGTAAATGTTCATAACCCAAAGAAACTTTGGATAAGTAACATACTGTATATTCTTCACCCATCACAGAATAAAAAAATTCCAAAGAAGATGCAGGTAAAAAACAAGAAGAAATATGCTCATCATTTCAGACATATTCAGAAGTGGAAGAGTATGAAGAAGCATAATTTGATTATAGAGAACAATTGATCAATGCAATTGAATATCTAAAGAAAGAAAGAGAAGGAAACATGTCATCCAAGAAATAATTGATGAAGCGGAAGGAAAGTGTTCAAGGTTCCAAAAAATCTCAACGGGTCATCAAGAATTTAAGAGCTCAGCTAGAAGAGGCCTGAAGAATTGAAGAAACTCTAGAATATCAAAAGAAATGTTTAGAATCCAACATAGCAGCACAAAAGGAAGAAACAAAAAAGAGATAAAATATACTGATGGATCATCTCAAGGAAATAATCGATGACTTAAAGTAGCTTGAGGGATATTTTGGTCAAGAAGAGAGAAGACTCGAAGAAAAAATAATCACATTGAAAATATAACTTGAAGAAGCAAAGAGAAAATAAGAGGTCATGAAGTCTTGGATAATGAAGAAAGAATAAGAGGTTGAGAATCTTGAAGAAGAAGTTGCCAGACTAAGAGTCAAATTCGTCAAGCTCAACAAGAAATTTGAAGAGACAAAAATATTTACATCAGTAGGTAGAGAATGAATAGAAGCACTCTAGGTTGGTAGAAAAGAATAATGAAGAAAAGATAAAGAGTTATGTAGAAGTACTCAAAGGAAGGAATCATGGTCAACCAGAATATAAAAAAACTATTAAAGATACATCTTCAAGAAGACAATCCATGTTCAAGCCACAAAGAAGCTTCAATCATGATCATGATCAGTCAAGGAATAAATTCATAAGGATTACACCAAAAAGAAGATCATTCACTCCCAGGTATGCAAATTTCTTTTATGGTCATTGTTTTTATTGTAATAACTTTAGACATAAGGTTACAGATTGGAGGGATTATAAAATAAATGTTCAAACAAGAAATTCTTATGTGGCCCCACATAACATTGAATGTTACAAATTTCATATCTATGGACACGTATCTCGTGATTGTAGAATCATGATCGATAATTCAAAGAAAGAGAACAATGATATCAAATATAAGAAAGTATGGATAAGAAAACAAGAAGAATAGGTGAATAAACACCAGGTCCCATAGATCGAAAGATTGGCAATAAAACGAGATGAAGACAAATATACAAAGAAAAAGGAATATGCAAAATACATAAAGGTTTGGAAAATAAATAAAAGAAAAGGAGGACATGTAAATAAGGAATAGGTTCAAGAGATTGTATCAGTTATTGTAGTGAAATATTAATGAACAAACATAAAAAAGGAAGTCATAGTTTAGAGAGATGATGAATCTAGCAATGAAGATAATGATGACTCTACATTAGAGAAGGAATTGTTCTGAGCCACCCGGCTTAGAGACTCCAAGGTAATATGATTATTAGACAATGGGATTTTATGAGGTAGCCGATTAAGACCAGAGAACCATACTTTGAGTATCTTGCATAGTTTGAGTAGATAGATATATAGCAGTTAGTTAGAAGAAGTACATTATGATAGATTAATCAATAGCAATAGTGAAGACTTCATTATAGTATAGTGATACATGGGTTGGAATTATGGACAGTTGTGTAGAATATTAATGGATAGTATGGATAGAGATGGATTCGTAAGAACACTTAGTAGGTTTAGATAGATATATGATAGTGGATAAGAGAATGGATTCATAGATTGGTTCAAAGAGTGGTTTAGAGACAAAGGAACATTATCATAATGGATGATAATTACACAAGAATATTTGAATGCTTATTCTTGAATTATTTTCATATATGTCATTTGATTACACAAGGAAGCACCAATGGAAAATAACTCCAAAAGGAAACATGTATAGGAAGACTTATATTTTTTCTACACAACATCTTGCAAAGAAGTCAAGAGAGAGAAAGAGAACCAAAAATATAGGTAGAAATATCATTTAGATAAGTTTTCAGACAAAGAAGTAAGAATAGAGGTATTATTCCATGGGAAGAGATTCATCAAATGAAATATACAAAGTTAGATTCTTGGAGAGAGAGCATAGAGGCATGTTTCTAAGGGAGCAATTGTCGAAAGGGAAGAATGAGTGATATGAATTCAATGTTACATCAGAGTGATACTCTTTGTCAAAGGGGGAGATATTATTCATATGAAGGGAGAGAGAGTAGTCAAAGGCTTAGAAACACAAAGAAAAATCAAAGGCATGTAGACAGAGGGAGCATCCCCATGGAGAGTTCAATCATGGGGAGAAGCCCCAAAGGGAGATACCCTTTTCCATTGATGTCAAAGGGGGAGAGATAGAAACATTGATGAGGAGTATAAGCATAACTATTATCATGACTAAGTGTTTCCATCAATGTTGGTGTTTCTATCAATGCCAAAGGAGGAGATTGTCAGAGAATTGGCTTAGGTTGATGGACGGTTGGTATGGATTGTTGGTTGTCATTGATGTCAACCATTGGAGAGTGATATTGTAGATTTATTTCAACCCTTATTGATTGATGTCAACCCTTGGAGAAGTATGGTAGTGAATTATGGTAGCACAAAGGCATTGGTAAGTGAACCAAGTATGTTTGAGGTATAAAGGCATGAATATCATTGTATATGTAGGTAATACTATTCTAGACGGATAGTACATTTCATGTCATTTCCGGTGATATGTGGAACGTCACATAGCTCCACAGGGTTAGAGAGTTATGGCCTTGTGAAGTTGGAGAACCCTCATGAGTTATATAGAAGCCCCTAGAAGGTCAAACCAGTCAAATTACTCTAGAAACTCTTAGAAGAAGTTGACTAGTCAAAGTGGGTGGAACTAGGAGTTAATCATTGGTATAGTTGTTGCATTAAGAAAATAATTAAAAATAAATTAGTTGAAACGAGAATTTGTGAGTTTGGTAATTATGGTAAAGTAGTTGTGATGAGAAGATTGAATAGTCAAAGTGGTTTACCAAGAAATAAATTAAATAATAAAGTTTTTGCAACAAGAATATATTTAAGGGAAAATAAGCTATGAATTAAATAACAATTTTTCCACTTCTTTGGACTCACAGTCTCACAGAATCATGAAATCATAATAAGTCCCAACACTTAACCATTTTTCCACTACTTTGGACTAGAGGACTCACATACTCATGGTACCATAACATTTATTTCATAATTGTTTATGAAAAGTCTCAAAATTTAACCATTTTTCCACTTCTTCGAACTCACGAACTCATATACTTATAATAATTCCCAACAATTATCCATCGAAAAAGTCTCAACACTTAACCATTTTTCAACTTCTTCGGACTTGTGAACTCACGAAATCACGAAATTATGATAATTCACAACACTAATCAGTCCAAAAAGTCTCAACACTTAACCATTTTCCACTTCTTCAGACTCGTGGACTCATAGAATCACAGACTCATGATACGTCCCAACACTAATCAGTCTGAAAAGACTCAACACTTAACCATTTTTCAACTTTTTGAGACTCTCTAACTCACATGGTCATGAACTCATCATAAGTATCAAATATTAGATATTTTTTCATCTTTGCAGACTCACAGACTCATACTAGGTCCCAACACTTAACCGTTTTTCCAGTTCTTCGGAATTGTGGACTCGCGGACTTGCAGACTCACGAACTCACAAAAGCATAAACCTAATACTTATATTATTTACATCTCCCTACCTCCATGTCCCTGCCACCATGACAATACACATCAATTTCTGCCATGTCATTTGAAACGTGTCCCTTTCCCATGTCATGATGATGTTAGTGTACTAAAAAATACCAAAATTTTGTTTTCAATTTCACCTATTTTCCAAAATTCCAAAAATGCTCAATTTTCCCAAAATGAAATTCCTTTTAGGGACATGATTAGAGATCTGAAACTACACTTAATACAACCAATTCAATCCCAATACATATAAATTTGTACATTGATTTCGAATTCAACTCTTTCACTTCAAATTTTCCATTAATTAGCTGCAGGAAATTGGGGCTTTTGCACAATTTCATTCCATTTTACCATGTTCGCTTGACAACCATTAAATTTATTCAATTTCATTCAGTCGACCATAGCCTTATATTGACTTCAATTCGACCATTTACAGGTATAAAGTTTCTGAGACGTAGATTAAAGTCCAGAAAAATGCATCCTTGAACGAATTTCACAAATTCCTTGAGAATTTAAAAACACAAAAATGGATCTTTCTCCCAATTTCACCTGGCTAATCCTCATTTTATCATAGAAACATTCTAACATTTTTGTAAAGTAATTTTCAAATGAACTCTTCCTAACATTTTGTCAAATAAAACTCTGTAATTTCACTTCAAAACTCAGTTAAATGGCCCATGCAAGCTCAGTGTTGCAAGTTGAGCTCTGATATCAATTTGTAACATACCCAACCACCATGATGGGATATTCCACTTAACAATTTCTCTTATAAACTCTGATACTAATTTGTAACAACCCCATTATCAGGGACTCATCAACACGCTTTGGAAACATTCCCATCCCTGAGCTGGAACACACCCTGGAGCATTATGAATTATGAAATCATTAAATTAAATAATAAGTTCTACATAGGAATAGAGTTAAGCGGAAATAATAGCAACATGCATGCTACCATAACAATTCATATACAAAATTTAAAAACAAAGAATTAATGTTAGAAAACTCATACTTGTGCAGATACAGTAATTGAATTAAGCACATGAAAGGCACTTATCATAGGAAAATAAACACCAAATGCATGTAGAACTTCCACGTTCCTCCCAGCCTTCAAACACACTACTCATAAATCTTAGCAGTGAGTCACCCCCGAGTTGGGACAAGCTCTACCAGTGCAAAGGGAACATTAATACAATCTCAGGTCTAATAAGGAACATAATTTATTGATCCAAGGTGCCAATTGCGGCAACTAGCCTATAGTCTCTCATTCCCCTTATGCATGTCCCACCCCAAGAAGTGTTCCCCATCTATGATCAACAGTCCCTCCACTACCACACTTACCCTATGGGGCTTCAAAAATAGGATGAAAAGGAAGACTCAAATCCTTGTAGCTATTTCTCAGTGCACCAGGTAACAACTCTGAGTAGCTTCTCTCCTAGAGAACTACTCATGATCCAGACAACTTGCTTCTTCCATAATACGACCCTCCAATCTCTTCTTCCATTCAAATATTTAAATAAGAGTACAATCATATGTTCCTCGTTATAGTCCAATACCTTTTGGTACGACTAGAAGCTTCCTCCCGTGAAAGAATAGTCGCCCTCTTAAACATAATCCTATTGGTTGTGGAGCATGATTATCTTCTTGATCCAGAGGTATTTGTTTTCAGATGTGTTTATACCCCGTGAAGACATTAAAACCTATAATAATGTACACTCATGAATGTGGGGGAGCGTAGGGGGGATTTCCCCCCCCCCTTCATGGTCCGGGGGCAAGCGGGCCCTCGACGGGGGTTTAATGGACAAAGTTCCCCGATGGCGGCTCGGGGGAGAATCCCCCAAAAGAAAAAATTCCTTGTAAATGTATATTGTAATTTCATAGTAAATCTAGACCATTCATTATAAGGTCACAAATATAATGGTAGAAGTTATGTTAGGGTTTTTTTCCCTAGAAGGAAACTGTATTTTATGAGGGAAATGTATTGCGGCTATGTATCATTGTGAATATTGTATTATGAGTGAGGATACTATGAGAGAAAGAGGAAGAAGATGAAATGGTTGTGTTGTAGGTTGTATCCATTCATTTTTTGGATAATAATAAAGGAAGGACGTAGCGATTTATCTGGTGGGCATATCCCACACTGGGTGAATTATGTATATATGTGTCTCTATTGTATTGTGTATCTTCTATTTTTTATTTCTGCATTTGTTTTATTTTATTTCTTCGTGATCTTGTTTTACTAACAACTGGTATTATAGAAAAAGGTATCTCGCAGGAAAATAGGGGTTTTGGTTCGAGTGGGAGCAATGTCATAAGATGGAAAGTTTAGTGTCGAGAAATTTAATGGCCAAAATACTAGTTATGGAAGATGCATATGGAAGATTACTTATATCAGAAGGATCTATTCCTACCATTGGGTGGAATAGAAAAGAAGTCAACAGCCATGAAGGATGAAGAATGGGAGGTTATTGATAGAAAGACACTAGGAATGATACTGTTGAGCCTGGTAGTGTCAGTGGATTTCAATATTTTGAAAGAAAAGACAACAAAGGAGCTATTGGACACATTGGATAAACTGTATGAAAAAACCTCGACATCCAATAAGGTATTTATAATGAAGAGACTATTTAATATGAGGATGTGAGAAGGTGGGTCTGTTAAAAATCATTTAAATGAATTTTATATGGTTACTAATCAACCAAGTTCTGTAAAACTGGACTTAGATGATGAGGTTAGGGATCTTCTAATGTTTTTCTCATTGTCAGAAATTTGGAATGTCTTGGTCATGGTTGTGAGTAACTATGTCTCTGGTTCAAACACTTCAAAATTTGATGATGTTGTTGGTGTTATCCTTAGTGAGAAAATGTGATGAAAAATCATAGATGAGACATCAAGTAATGCGCCAAACATGGAGAACAGGGGAAGATAAAAGGATAGAGGAAAGGGCTCAAGAAACCAGAAGAATTCTAGGAAGGGAAGATCCAAATCCAAACTGGGAAAGATAGAGTACTGGAATTGTGGGAAGAAAGGACATCTGAAGAAAGACTGCATAGCTCCAAAGAAACAAAGAGATGGACAACAGAAGAAAAATCAGGAAGAAAATGTAATAGGTGATGTGTTACAAGATGCTTTGATTCTTTCTTTAGATAATATTTCTCAGTCTTGGGTAGTATATTCAAGGAATTCGTTTCATGCCACACCCCATAGGAAAAAAATTCGATATTATGTTCAAGGTTATTTTGGACAGGTTCATTTGAGTGATCATGCACCATGAAAAATTGTTGGAATGGGAAAGGTAAAAATAAAGAAAAATAATGGAAAGCAGTGGTTGTTGAAAGAGGAAAGAAATGTTCCAGATCTAAGGAAAAACATAATTTCAACAGGGAAGTTGGAAAAAGAAGGTTGTATATGCATATTTACAGATAAGGTGTGGAAGGTCACCAAAGGATCACTTGTTATAGCAAAAGGAGAGAAGGTAGGTACATTGTATTTATGTGTCGGTAATACTGAGTCTTCTATCTCTTTATCTTATACATGAGTGGATACAACACCATGTCATAATAGGCTTGGACACATGAGTGAGAAGGTGATGCAGATACTTCACAAAAGAAATTTGTTGTTAGATATTAAACAAATTGATTTGGATTTTTGTGAGCATTGTGTTTATGGAAAACATAAGAGATTCATATTTTTCAGAGTCATAAAAGAAGAGAAGAGTGAAAGGTTAGATCTTGTGCATACAGATTAATGCGGACCAACTCAGGTATCATCTCTTGGTGGCTCTCGTTATTATGTTACTTTTATTGATGATGCAACTAGAAAAACTTGATTTTATTGCATTCGACAAAAATATGATGTTTATGATACTTTTAAGAGATGGAAATATTTGGTTAAGAATGAGACATGAAAAAGGTTGAAGTGTGTCAGATCATAAAATGAAGGTGAATATTGAAGCAAGCAGTTTGATGATTACTGGTCATATCATGGGAGACATAGAGAGAAGACAGTTCTAGGAACACCATAAGAAAATGGTGTATCAGGAAGGATGAACATAGCAATCATGGAGAATGTTGGTTTTCCCTTACAGTTCTCGGAAGATGTTGTAGATAATTTTGCTTACTTAATAAACAGAGGACCTTCAAGCTCTTTGGAATCTAGAATTCCATAGGAGGCATGGACATGTTAAAATGTAAACTATTCCTTTTTAAAGACTTTCGGTTGTGAAGAATTCTTCCATATTGATAAATAAAATAGAAGAAAGGTTGAGGAAAAATCCAAGAAGTGTACTTTTATTGGATACAATGTTAATTATTTTTGTTATCGCTTATAGGATTATGAAAATCACAAAATAATTAGGAGAAGAGATGTCATATTCAATGAGAAGGTTGTGTACAAATATCAGTTGCAGGGAAAGATACAAGAAAAAGAAAAACCAAAATACACAATGCTTGATGAGATCACTGAAAACGAAATTCCAAAGGAAACAAAGAATAAAAATGTACAACAACAAGAGAAACAAGTACATCAAACTCTTGCAAGTGTTGTTAGAAGATATACCAAGTTAAGTAGACCCCCTAAACAATACTCTCCTTCATTGTATTATTCATTGTTGACTTATTCTGGTGAACCAAAATGTTATGAAGAGGCAATGCAGGTAGACACTAAAAAGAAGTTGGAGCAAGGCATGAAGGAGGAAATGGATTCCCTGGTAAATAACCAGATTTGGGATTTGGTTCAATTTCCTGCAGGAAAAATAACATTGCAGAATAAATGGGTTTACATGTTGAAAGAAAAAGATGGAGGAAAAAAGAAATACAAAACTAGACGTGTTGTAAATGGGTTTGCATAAAATAAAGGTATAGATTTTGATGAAATATTTTCTCTTGTTGTTAAAATGACTTCAATTAGGACTATTTTAAGTCTTGTGGAAGTAGAATATTTTCATATTGAACAGTTAGATGTAAAAACCACTTTTATCCATGGGCGTTTGGAGGAAGAGATTTATATACAAAAACCACATGGGTGTAATATGCCAGAAAATAATTAATTTTTAAAGTCTATGTGCACTTGGGAATAAATTTCTGTTTTTGGCAAATTCATATTTGGAATTTTTTTTCCATTTTTGGAAAATCCAAATTTAGAATGTGATTACTGTAATTAATTATTTATGCTTGTTGGGAAAAGATTTGATTTTCTCAACTAACTCTTTGATTGTGACACATGTAAAAGACAATTTTTTTTATATATTAATTGTTGGAGGATAAATGGATCAGTTAGGTTGAAAAAAATTAACCATGACTCCATGAGTGGGGAACATACTTGACTTACCTCATGGATGATTTTTACAAGTGGAAAATGAGGAATTTTAGCACTAGCAGCCCCTGAAAATCAAATATTTGTAAAGCTAAAAAAATTCCCAAGGAGGGAAAAAGACCTAGGCACAAGAGGCTCACGATATACAACATATGGAGGAGGTAGGATGTTTCTTAGTATGTTGGAGAAAGGATATTACTTGCTGTTATGAATACTGCTTAGTGTGAGGCAAGGGAATTTTATGACCTGAAAGGAGGACTGTAGCAAAAGAGGATCATTTCAATTCGCCCTTATGGACTCATGGTCAGGCTAGGGGGTGAATAGAGAAAGTAATTTGGCTACTTTGTTCTACGGTTGGGTGGAACTTGGCTGTTCCACTTGTGTTTCAACGTCAATTTTATTTAGATACGCACCTTTACTTATTTTCTGGTTAAAATTATGTTGATTAGAAATTGTTAGAGGTGTGATGGTTTTATGTGATGTTAGTGCAAATATAAATGATTGATTGGATGTATAAAAATATAACAATTACCATTGTTAGTAGAAGGATGAGTTCCTATGATGTGGTTCATATCTAAATCTTTACTGTACATATACATGTAGATATACTCATGTGTTCATGTAAAGGAAATTCTATAATGAATAGTTATTTTTTTATGACTTATATATGTCTCTATAAGTAAATAAATATATATAGATGCATGAATAGATACATGGAGTTGTACAGACATATGTTATTTTCATATAAAGAAATATTCTATCAATCCTTGAACTACATAGAATATAAGTATTTACCATTGATCAGATCATACAAAAGGCATAAAATTAAGAGGCTTTCTTATATTACCTCAGGCCTATAAAAAAAAAAATTCATTGGTCTATAAATACAAGCTATAGTAGCTACTCTAATTCTTGAAAAACCTATTCAAATGGTTTCAATAACCTATATGTTCATTGAGAATTAAATTACCAATGATATGTACAACCAAGAAACCCGAGTTCAAAACTATTACAATAGATTTCCCTAGGGTAAGGACCCTGCACCACTAGTAAACAAAACATGACAAGTTTTAATTAAACTCCAAGATCAGAACTCGAATACCTTTTTGAGCAAGGCGATCTCCTTGATATGTTTCCTTCGAATTGAATAATCCTGCAAAGGGAAAGTCGATAGATTCATTAAACTGTGTTAAGTAATCAAATGAAAATACATATTAAGAAAATGAAATAATACTTATCTTAAAGTTGGCATACAAGCAGTTCCCCACTGACATTTGAGCGATGATCTGTCCAGAATCCAAAGGGGAGGAGTGGACCTACTGTAACATCCCGCTCTGGCGCACTTACCAAACTTATTCTTTGAGGACACTTCCTTGCAAATGATCTGGATTTTTATGATGATTAAACTGTTTCCTTCATTATGATGCGTTAAGTTATATGACATGATGTGTTACTACCTTGATGTAGACAGGTGCTGCTGACTTAGTTTCATTGAGTGTGCAGGGTTTCGGACCTTGCGGATGCCGAGAGGGGCATGCAGTGGAACTCCCTTGGACTCGGATTAAGGTGGTGGGTTATTTAAGGTTATTTTAGTTCACGATGATATTATTTCATTTTTATGATGCTATTGATCTTATGATATGTTGTTGACATAATCGACATGATAGTTGATGATTGAGGATGACAATAGCTTACTTGACTAGACTCACATATGAGTAAAGGGGCCACACACGAGTTCGGAGATTGAGGAGAGGAATTGTGTCGGCTTAGCCACGCCCGCAACCTATTAGCACTCCCTCCGTGTCTCGAAATGTAGGTTAGCAATTACCTAGTTGAGAGGACCCGCTGATCTTGCGTGAAAGGCGACTTCAAACGGTCAGCTCACGATTGAACTATAGGTTAACGATTACTGGTAGGGATCCACCGATCTGTGAGGGTAGGCGCGATAGTGGCTCACGTGATTCTAAAGAGCGCCAATAAGGTAGGGTCCTTATTACTTAGATCCCTTAGCCTCCCACAAGTTCACACAGCGGGTGTTGAAGCTCAGGGACATAGATTCTACCAATCCGTCAAGCAAGTGGGTGGCACCCTTGGAGCACGGGGTGCATCTGGAAGAACGCGTCGGCAAAGAAATGCAAGTCGGTAGTGGCACCCTTGGAGCACGTGGTTCATCCTAAAGAACGCGTCATGGATATTGATGAAGAGACAGCAGATGACCCTAAGACCTTACGCCTGATTTATTCTTAAAAAAATGACTCCCCTAACTAGATTGTGGCAGACCAAATCAACAGACCTAGATTAAGACATCTCTCAGTTAAGTGTGACAAGCCCTAAGAAGATTTTACAAAGAATAAACCTAGGGGTAAGCAAAAATAAAAAAATAATAATAAATAATAATAATAACTTCTAGGTGTAAATTAAAGTCTTATTGAAGTAAAGGGGATGAAGTAACGAAGGAATTAAATGCTGAATCATGGCCTTTAAATGGGAAAGAAGGATTAATAAAATTATTAAAGTGGGGAGTATTAAAGGTAGGAATTTTTTTTAATATATTGAAAAAAAAAAGCGCGTTTATCTTTAGGTTCAAAATTTTAAAAGTGAGAGAATTAATAAATGAAAATTAAAATTTAAGGGTAAAATTAAAGGGGCTGATTAAGGTGAAATTAAGGAGCAAATTGGGGAGTAAATTAAGAGGAATGATTAAAGGAGGAATTAAGGCAAATTAAAGGGTAAATTAAAGGTGATTTTTGAGAATTTTGAGTGTTTTAAATTATTAAAAGAAATTAATTTGAAGAACGAGAGGCGTAATGTGACACCAGATGATTGGAGACTGATAGAGGGATGACATTAAAATTTAATAAATTAATGATTTGGGTTTTAGTTGAGCCAAAAAATTGCTATAAAAGAAAGGAAAGAGGAGGAGAGGAGACCCGGTGGCGTAAAGCGAGGCATTTGTCGAATTAATGGCAATGAGGATTGCTTATTGGGGAGTTAGGTTTGTCTGGTGTGTTGGAGTGAGTAGCTTCGGCCGTGGAAGCGTGACGTAGACTACGCCGGTTCGCCGTGGAGGTGAGCTGAGACGCTAGACTACTTCTGGTTCTTGTGTGGCCCCTTTGCGGCTCGGGGGGCTAAGGGGGAAGAAGAGTACCCCTAGCGTTGGCTGGGAGGTACCGGTGAGTTTGTTTTGGTCGGTGAGCGGAAGCGGCAAGGATGCGGGACGCGCCACGGAGCGTGGAACGTTGTCTAAGGCAAGCGAAAAAGGCAAAGGTATGGTCGTTTATTGGTAGAATTAAAAGCTCATTGATTGAAGAAAATCTATTGTTATTGAAAAGTATACTAGCATGATATGGTTTATAGTAGTTGCTGTGTTGTTGTTTTTCTGTGATGATTCGAATAATTAAATCTCTAAAATGCTTGTGGCACTTCCTAAATAGGACCAACAATTGATGTGTTTTAACGTTTTAATTAACCGTGGGACCAAACCCTACAGGCCACTTGTTACTGTAAGATTCATCCATTGAGGATTGGTTATCAATCGCTGCCTCTGTTACTTGCACCCTGAAGTCCCGTTGTTGTCCCTTGCACCTCGAACTCTAAAACTTGCGTGTGTTGCCTACCTCGGTGGTTCGGTTGCCCTTTTATTCCTACAATTGATTGGTGTCTCAGCGATTGTGTAGGCGCACTATTTTTGTTTAGGGCCATTCTGCTATTGCTGTCTGTAAGGAAAATCTCCTGCGTTAAACCTGTGGGTTGAGTTGACATTGTATTGAAATCCTTACGCACACTGATGGGGTTGCCGTGCTTTTGTCTTGAACAACTGGGATTTGGGGCGTTGACTACCCAAAAAAATTTCGCACTAACAGTTGCTAGTATGCATGCACTGATTCAATTGATTTCTGTCTGGAAGTCGCTTCTTTTTTTTATTTTCGATGGTTTTGTTGACTACCTTATTCATCTACTTCACGAACTGTCACGAGTATGCATGCACTGCTTCAATTGATTTATTTCTAGAAGTCGCTTCGTTTTCTGATTTTCGATGGTTATTTCATTGGACTTTCCTCATTTATCAATCTCACGAACTGTTACGAGTGGCAGGCGCTGATCTCGTTGATTTCCTTATGGTAGTCGTGTCATTGCTCTAATTTTTGTTTTTATTTCGTGGACAAATTCATTGGGTAGCGATGGATACTCACCCAGGTTCCCATAGCCGATCTCTGCGACTGGGCATTGTATTATTGTTGTTGTTTTACTCTCCGTGTGATTTATTAGAGTCTCGGTCTTGCACCTTTGATTCCTCCTCGGATAATCATGGTCGCTCCTTCAGAACGCACAAGAAGAAATCGTCTGTCGGTGTTAAGTTCAGTTACAGTCCGGTTTTTGGGTAAGTCTGCGCATGATTAAAACCTTCGGCGCGTTTGGAAATTTCTTTCATGGCTATTCTGCTGTTGATTCACAGGTAAGCGTGACACCCTTTTTACCCACGTGCCCTTAACCCTAGCAGCGGGAGTTTGCATGAAAACCTTCCTGTGTGTCGACTGTCCCTTCCTCTGCGCTGTGTCAGTACCCCCTCGGCGATCTCGGTGGCTGGACGAATCGTTGTTTCTCGGGTTCTAAGGCATGGGAAATTCCACTTGTATATTAATGCCGATGCAACGATTGGGTTTTAACATTCCAGAAATTTTTCTGTTAAATGTTTCTAAATTTTCATGCAGTTGAGATTACGGTTTACAATAATCATAACTCAGTTATATTATTAACCCAGAATTTATTCCTGTTGAAGTTACCGAACAACTGGAAAAATTTGAGTCTAATTCCCAAAAGTTTGCATGCGAGTTAGAAAATTTAATTCTAGTTACGGTTATAGCCATTAATGTCATGTGACCACCTTCGATTTAATTAAATCAACGAATGTTTCCATATCTTACTCGAAATTTTATTGAAATTAAAAGGGAGAGTTATCATGACAACGTTCCTTCGGCAGGTTTGTAAGAAGAGGTTGTTTACTTACACCTACGTTGATATAGAGATAGATGGATGATAGATCTAGACTGTTAATTTTAGCATGCTGAATCATCTTTATAACGCAAACTTAAATTGACATCGCTTAGTTATGAAAAAGGTAATTATAGGTTAGTATGATTATATGGATTAGGAGTTGGTTCCTAGTGTGCTTTAAAAATGAAAAAGAAAAAAAAATATAGTTTTTAAAGAAGCAAGAAGGGAGAGGTTTCTAGTCGCGCAATTTAAAAATAGAATGTAAGAAGGGGTCATCTTAGTAAGGAATG
>SNQJ01S0084402.1:11735-24156 GCA_010110895.2 Picea sitchensis
AAAATCACCTTGAACATAATCTAGAAAATGTTTCCTATGGGGTGTGGCATGAAATGAAGCCCCTGAATCTACTACCCAAGACTCAAAAATATTATCTATAGAAAGAATCAAAGCATCTTGTAACACATCACATGTTACATTTTCTTCCTGATTTCTCTCCTGGTGTCCATCTCTTTGTTTCTTTGGAGCTCTACAGTCTTTCTTCAGATGTCCTTTCTTCCCACAATTCCAACACTCTATCTTTCCAAGTCTGGATTTGGATCTTCCCTTTCTATAATTCCCACGGTTCCCAAAACCCTTTCCTCTATCCTTTTGTCTTCCCCTGTTCTCCATGTGCAATGCATTTCCTGATGTCTCACCTGTGCTTTTCCATTGCATTTCCTCACTAATGATAACACCAACAACATCATCAAATTTTAAATTATTTGAACCAGAGATAGAGTTACTTACAGCCATGACCAAGCCATTCCATCTTTCTGGAAATGAGAAAAAGATTAGAAGTGCCCTAACCTCATCATCAAAGTCCAATTTTATAGAACTTAGTTGATTAGTAACTGTATTAAAATCATTTAAATGATCTGCAACAGACCCACCTTCCGACATCTTCATATTAAATAATCTCTTCATTAGAAATACCTTATTGGACGACGAGGGTTTTTCATACAATTTGGCCAATGCGTCTATCAAACCCTTCGTTGTATTTTCTTTGGAAATATTGAAAGCCATCGATGCTACCAAGCTCAGCCATATCATTCCTAGAGCCTTTCTGTCAAGAATCTCCCATTCTTCGTCCTTCGTTGGCGCCGACTTCTTTGTTATTCCGCCCAATGGTAGGAATATCCTTCTGATATAAATAGTCTTCCATCTACATCTTCCATAACTGGTAGTTTTGGCTATTAAATTTCTCGACCCTAAACTTTCCATCTTTCGACATTGCTCCCACTCGAACTAGGAACCCTCTTTTCCTGCGAGTTACCTTTCGCTCTGATACCAGTTGTTAGAAAAACAGGACCGTGGAGCAATAAAATAAAACAAATGCGAAAAAAAAACACAGAAGATACACAATACAATAGAGACACAAATTTACTTGGTTCACCCAGTGTGGGATACATCCACCAGAGAAATTGCCAAGTCCTTCCTTTATTATTATCCAGCATATGAAGGGATACAACCTACAGAAAACCCACTGTAACTTCCTCTTCTTTCTCTCACAGTCTCCTATCTCAGAATACAATATTCGCCATCAACCATAGCCGCAATACATTTCCCTCATAATAGAGGGTTTCCTTATAAGGCAAAAAACCTAACATAATCTCTATCGTTAGATCTGCGACCTTATAATGAACGGTCCAAATTTACAATGAAATTACAATATACATTTAAAAGGAAATTTTTCCTTCCGGGGCTTCTCTCCAGAACCCCCATCGGGGGACACTGCCCCCAAACCCCCATTGGGGGCCCTCTTGGCCCCAGACCCCCCAGTCGGGAGGATAGCCCCCCCCGGACCTCGCAGAGGGGGTACCCCCCCNACTTCTGGGGTGTAAATACTTCATGGGGTATAAACATAACTTAAAGTAAAAGACCTCTGAATCAGGAATATAATCAGGCTCCACAACCAACAGAACAGGAGCCCCATAGGATTTTGGGGAAGATGACTCTTGAGGAGGCCTTCACTGGTAGGAGGCTCGATGTCAGTAATATCGGGATCTTTGGATGCTTGAATTTCTCTCATGTCCCCTCATAGAGGAGGAAAAAGATAGACCCCACAACCTAGTAGGGGATTCTAGTTGGATACTCATAGGTGTCAAAAGCCTATCGCATCTACATTCCATCACTTAAGAAAGTGGTGGTGAGTAGAGATGTTAGATTTGAGGAGGATAGGGCTTTTTCGAGATCTCTTGAGTTGAGAGTTGTATTTGAGGATGATGCGGAGTTGCCAGTTGCAGTTTCAGAGGGAGCACTACCTCAGATTAAGAGTACACTAGTATCAGGGGTGACAGGGTGACCAATACATAGCTTCAGACTCATAGTCAGAGGAGTTTCAGTCATATGAGGCACAAACTTCACAGGGAGGTCATACTTTAGGATCACAGAGTGTTGAGGCGAGTCATGAGGTAGTCATTCTTGGGCAGATAGACCTTACTTCTCCATTGACCACTTTAGGGAAGAGGAAACCGAGATGGTTTCATGAGACCTTGAAGGAGGCCAAGGAGAATGTAGGTGAACCAAAGAGCCATATCAGAGAGAGAAGGCCACCAGTCAGATTTGGAGCTTACTTAGCACTTGTGATGAGTATCAGGGATACTGAGCCACAAAATTTTGCGCAGGTAGTGGACCATCAGTTTTGGAGAGAGGCCATGGTAGAGGAGTATGAGTCCATTATGTGCAATGATGTCTGGGATGTGGTTCTAAGGCCAGTGGGGAAGTCATTTGTGACTTCCAGGTGGTTGTACAAGACCAAGATTGCTGCAGATGGTAGCGTGGAGAAACACAAGGCCCATTTTGTGGCATGAGGCTTCTCACAGATTTAGGGAGTCAACTATGACGAGAATTTCAAACCAGTTGCAAGATACACTTCTATCAGGACTATCATGGCCATAGCAACAGAGATGGGTTGGCACATTCACCAGATGGATGTGAAAACTGCATTTTTGAATGGCTTTGTTGAGGACGATGTGTACATAGAGAAACCATAGGGTTTTGAGGTGGGTGACAGGGAGACTCATGTGTGTCTTCTGAGGAAGGTACTATATGGACTGAAGCAAGCTCCTCGAGCTTGGTATTCATGGATTGATACTTATTTCCTTCATATGGGCTTCAAGAAGAGCGATGCTGATCCAAACCTCTACTTCATCATTAGGGGTGAGGACACGCTCATTCTCATTTTGTATGTGGATGATCTATTCATTACTGGAGATGAGGATCTCATAGCTGAGTGTAAGCTAGGACTTGCATTAGAGATTGAGATGAGTGATATCGGATTGATGCACTACTTTCTAGGTATGGAGGTATGGCATGAGGAGGGTCACATATTTCTCGGGCAGGGGAAGTATACAACATATATTTTGAGCAGGTTTCAAATGGAGGACTGCAGACCTATGTCTACACCCATGATCACTAATTGGAAGAAGCTTAGTGCTTCAGATAGCCAGTTGGTGGATGCCATAGTTTACAGACAGTTGATTGGTTTGCTCATGTATCTGGTTAACACCAGACCAGATATATGTTTTTCCGTGAACACACTCAGTCAGTACATGATTGAGCCGAGGAGTGTTCACATGGTTGGGGAAAAACACATATTGAGATATGTTGTTGGGACAGTGGACTATGGATTAGACTATGTCCAAGGATATGGAGACAGTTTGGTTGGCTATACAGATTCAGATTGGGCAGGATGTGCTGCTGACAGGAAAAGCACCTTAGGGTGCTGCTTCAGTTTGGGGTCAGGACTTGTTTCCTGGTTCAACCAGAAGTAGAAGTCAGTTGCTTTGATTTCGACCAAGGCATAGTATATGGCGGCCAGTCAGGCCAGTTGTGAGGCCATTTGTCTTCGTAAGATGTTGGTTGGGTTATTTGGTCAGGAGATGTCACCGACTGCCATTCACTGTGATAATCAGAGTTGCATAAGACTATCTGAGAATCCATTGTTTCATGACCAGTTGAAGCATATACCGATCAAGTACCACTTCATTCGTGACTGGGTTCAGAGAGGGGAAGTTTAGTTGCAGTACATATCTACAGATGACCAGGTAGCAGATATTCTCACCAAGGGCCTGCCACGGGGAAGGCATGTCTATTTCAGAGACAAGATGGGCTTTGTGAGGAACACCTTCCTCGATAAGAGGGAGTGTTGAGTTTTGTACCTTGGGAGGTGTTCCCCATGTTCTTTTGACCTCCTAAGCACATGAGGGAAGGACATGACACTTTGTACCTTGTACTTTTGTCTAATTTCACTTTGACTTTGGATAAAGTGAAATTTGGTCACTTTTGGCCTAAAGTGACTATTAATTCACAAAGGGGTGAATTTGGAAACATAAATTTGACTTAGGAAACTGAACCCAAAGTGGGTTTGTTTTTTAGATATTCATGAGGACATCTCAACCATTGAATATCTAGGTTTCCTTTTGGTAGTCAAAGAGGGGCACAAAGGGTAAAGGAGGGGTGCATTCATTTTTATTTTTTTTGTTGAGAGAGGAGCTCTTGGAGGATGGAGATGAGGTCAGTTTTGTCAGGATGCTTAAGGGAGGTCGCTTTATTTCATTGATGGAGGCTTGGAGCTTCTTTCCTTGATTATTTACTGGAGCTATTCTATTTCTAAGAGGGGCGGATTAGCTGAGGAGGTTGATTCATACCTGGTAGGATATCTAGCCATTAGATTGCAGTGAGATCAGTTGCAAAGGGTTTCCATTCAACATAGCTTCATTTCTTTGGAGGGGTTTCCATATCTGAGCTTACAGTTGGCATTTGGAGCAGATTCAGTGGTTCTGGCAGTTTGCATGAGGGGCACACCATTCTGGGGCACATTTGATGATTTATAGCTTGTATATCAGCTTAGTTGGAGTTGCTATTGTATTAGGTTCTTTCATATATTGTGTTTATTGTAACCCTTCTTCTGCTTTCCTCATATATACATACATATTCCAAACTAGTTTTCCCCGAAGGGGTTTTATCCAGGGTCATGTTGACCAAAAATACCTATGTTTACAAATGCATGATTTAGTTTCTTATATCTATTCATATTCAACAATGAATGATGTATTAGGTGTGTTATGTTTATTTGAGTTGCATGGAATTCTATGGGGAGAAACACCTGCTTCCCGTACACCAACTCGTAAGGTGTATGTCCTATTGTATTCCTCTAGGTGATTCTATAAGCCCATAAGGATTCTAGTAATATGTCATCCCAATCCTTGTGGTGTAGCTATACTGTTTTAGTAAGAATAGACTCAATGACTTTGTTGGTAGATTCTACTTGCCCATTCACCTGTGGATGATAAGGTGTATATTTCATGTTCTTGATTTGGTTATGTTTTGTAACAGCTTTGACTACATGAGAGGTGAATTGATTCCCCTGATCAGTCACAATTTCTTGAGGTACACCAAATCTAGTAAAAATGTCATTAAAAAGGAAATCTACCATTGATTGTTCACTTGTATCTTGTAAATCTTTTGCTTCAACCCACTTAGTCACATAGTCAGTACATACAAGTATATACTTTTTATTTTTAGATGTAGGATTAATGGGCCCTACAAAATCTAATTCCCATTTCTCGAAAGGCTCAATGACTACCTGGGCTTCAAGTGGAATTTGGTCTCATGCAGTAGTCTTACCCATTCATTGGCATTCATCACAATTGGATACATAAGTTCTGGCATCTTTGAAAATATTAGGCCAATAATAACCAAATTGCATAACTTTATAAGTGGTTCACTTGTCAGCAAAGTGGCCTCCACAAGGACCATCATAGCAGGCTTGCAAAATATCATGGATCTCATATTCCCTTACACATCTCCTGATTACCAAATCTAGCCCTATTTTAAAAAGACAATCATCATGCCACATGTAGTTTGCACTTAGCTGAATTACTTTATGTTTTTCTCTAGGAGACAATTTTTGAGGCATCTTCCCTGTCACAAGATAGTTAGCTACATCTGCATACCAAGGATTAAATGTAGAAATAACAAACAAATTTTCATCAGGAAAGTTATCATCTACTAGTGCATTATCCCCTAGATGAATCATTCGAGATAAGAAATCAGCCACAAGATTATCCTTACCAGTTCTATCAATAATGTTGATGTTAAACTCTTGTAATAATAACAACCATATTTTAACTCTAGTATTTGTTACAGTATTTTTCATTAGGAATTTGATGGCTGAATGATCAGTGTGTACAAAATCTTGATATCCTGTAATGTAGTGTCTAAATTTATTGATATCATGGACTACAACTAACAATTCTTTTTTTGTGACCGTATAATTAACTTCTGTTGGGGAAAGGTTTTTACTAACAAAGTAAATAGCATAAGGCATCTGATTTTCCCTTTGTCCAAGAACTTCCCCCATGGTTGTGTCTGAGGCATCGGTACAAATATGAAAAGGAAGGGACCAATTTGGTCCTCTTAATACAGGGGCACTTGACAATTTTTGTTTTAGAATTTCAAAAGATACTTGGAATTCATCATTCCAATTAAATTCAGCTTCTTTAGATAATAACTTGAATAAGGGAATAGATAAGCTTGTAAAATTCAGAATGAATCTTCTATAATAGCCAGCATGCCCTAAAAAGTTGCGAACTTCCTTTTGTGAGGAAGGTATTCTGATTTGTGTGATAATATGAATCTTTGCGGGATCAACTCTCATTCTAGAACTAGAGATGTGATGTCCCAAAACAATACCTTAAGTGAGCATCATCTTTGACTTTTCATTACTAAGGGAAAGATTAGTTTCCTTACACCTAATCAAGACTTTTTCTAGACTGGTCAAAGCTTCCTGGAAGTCATTTCCATGGAATGTAAATTCATCCATGTAGACTTCCATGCAGTCATTGGTCAAGTCAAAGAAAATGGCTAGGACAACCCTTTGAAAAGTGGTTGGGGCATTCCAAAGTCCAAAAGGAAGCACCCTATAAGCATAGGTTTCCCATGAGCAGGTGAAAGTGGTCTTTTCCTGGTCTTCGGGTGCTATTTGTATTTGGTTATAACCACTAAACCCATATAGGAATGAGAAATACTTCTTTCTGGACTAGGTATCAAACACCTGATCAATAAATGATAAGGGAAAATAATCCCTATGGGTGTCTTTGTTCAACTCTCTAAAGTCTACACATATTCTCCACTTACCGTTTTTCTTGAGAACTATGACAAGTGGAGACACCCATTGACTATCTGAAATGGGGTATATGAGATTGGCTTGAAGGAGTTTTTGCAATTCCTCTTTTACAATATCTTTGAGGGATGGATTCATCCTTCTCTAAGGCTGTCTAACTGGTCTGATTTGGTCATTAGGGTAGATATGATGTGTTCATGTGTTAGGGTGAATTCCTTTAATGTCTTCATAATCCCATGAAAATGCATCAAATTTTCTTTGGAGCATCTCAATTACTTGTGTCTTTTGTTCTGGTTCCAAACTAGAGTTGATATACAAAGTTTTTCCTAGGCTAATCTCAACAAGTTCAGTTCTTTCTTCTTTCTCTGAGGAAGATGGTGATAAAGTATATAATTGAGTGATATCAGGGTGCTAAGTTTGTTGAAATTCAGAACTGAAAATGTGTGACAATTCTACAAAAGACATAGGATATTCAATGCAGTTTGTATCAGCCAAAAATAAACTTAAGACTTGTTCATTTGATTTTTCTTGCATTCCTTTTACTTGTTCAAGTGTTAACATTGGTCTGATGCAATCTTCCTCTCCATAAGGGTTTTCTATCCAAACAGGTATCTCTTGTGCTAGTTGGGTGGGAGGGAAGAGGACAAGCTTTTGGCTATGTGTGCCACTGGATATAGTCATCTCACCAAATCGAAAACTGATAAAGGTATCTGCTATGGCCAGACAAGGGTAGTCAAGAACCATAGGGTGTCTTGGTTTGGAGGATGATTTAGAATAGATGACTTGAAATTCTACTGGATACTCCCAAAAAGTTAGTGTGACTGTGACATCATATAAACTTCTTGCAGAGCTGATGACTGACTTATCTACCAACTCTACCATGGTTTGGGTTAGTCTTAATTGGTTGATTTGGAGTTTTTGCATAGTGTCAAGAAACATTGCATTAATTGTTGCACCCAAATGAATGAGTGTGTTTGGTAAGTAAATACCATTAATTTCAATAGTGACTACTGGATTCCCAGGGTCATTATATTTATATGGCATTTCAGAAATAAATTCAGATAATTGTCCTACTACCTGAACAAGGGGAGGTTCCTTCTTCTTCCTTCCTGGTTTCTTAAGGTAAATATCCCTTATAATTTTGGCATATATGGGTATATATTTGATGGCTTGCAGTAGAGGTATTTTTATACATACCTTTTGTAATTCATCCTCTATGTCTTTGTGCAAGGGTGGGCCATGTTTCTTCACTAATAGTCTCTCGAGTTAGGGAGGAATATTAACTTGTTAAGGTACTCCTACGGACTAAAAAGTGGTTGGAATATGAGGGGAAGTCTCTCCTTCTACAAGGGTGGTTTGAGTGTTTTCTTCTTCAGAATGATTATCATTTTCTTCTTGAATTATTTCTCCAGAATTTGATTGATTTACAAATTTCCTGGATCTTAGTTGAATTTCATAGGTGGGAAAGGTTTGGATTTATGCATTCTGTACAGGGTGGGTGGGTCGATTATTGGGGTTAGTAATTGGCTGGGAAGGGATTGTTGTTGGTCTAGGAGGGTTGTGGGCAGCTTGGTTTTGTGGTTGTTGATTGGTATTTATAGGTGCTTGTTGCTGTTGGTTAGGGTTCAAGGGTGCTATGAATTGTTGTTGTATAGGAGGTGGAAGTAAAGCTTGTATATGAGGTGGGTTAAATCCAGGAGGTAATTGGGAAATGTTTACGGGATACTGTGGATATGTCGGGTAAGAGGGATTCCCATACACAGGGCCCATCCAACCTTGTTTCCAAGGTTGAGTTTGAGCTTGTTGAGGTGTCCATTGGGAATAGGGAATTGGAGGAGGACCCCATTGTTGTTGTTGATATTGTGTATTAGGGTCATAAAATGCATTGGGGTTTTGTGATCTCCAAGGCCTCCTAGAAGGGTATGNCCAAGGTTGAGTTTGAGCTTGTTGAGGTGTCCATTGGGAATAGGGAATTGGAGGAGGACCCCATTGTTGTTGTTGATATTGTGTATTAGGGTCATAAAATGCATTGGGGTTTTGTGATCTCCAAGGCCTCCTAGAAGGGTATGGTTGTTCTTGTGAGACTCCTCCTCCCCTATATATGGCTTGCAGCTCAAGAAAATTTGGACACTCAAATGTGGGGTACTCTAGTGTACACAGGCCACATATTTCTATGACATTTAATGGGCATTCTTTCTCAGGGTGCTTCTTTCGATATTTAGGACAAAAGATTGCAAAAGAAACATCTTCTTATTGCTTCTTTTTCAGTTTTAGGGTATCTAACTGGTTACTGATTGTGCACAAAATGTTTGTTTTAAAGTTCTCCAATAATTTTCCTAACTCAATTCTGGTGACAGTCCCTCAGATTTGTCTTGAATTTCTGTTAAAAGAATCTCTTGGTCCTTTGCCTATTTTAGCTTGTCCTTGAGTATCTCCTATAGTAATATGCAATTTCTGCAAAGGATTTTTGGTGCACATCTATTGAACTTAACAAATTTAAAACTTCTATGCAGTCATCTCTAAGACCTTTCAAAAATATTGTTCTTACTACAGCTGGGTCTGTGGTGAATAATTTTGATTTCTGATAGTTGTATAAGAACCTTTCTAAGTAGTCTTCAGGGATTTCATCTTTTGTTTGCTGCATTTTAAAAATGTTATTTTTAGCATTATCCTTACAATAGTCTTGGTATTTTCGTAAGAATGTGTCTTTCATCTGATCCCAAGAGAGAATTGTGTTTTCTCCTAAGTTCATGAACCATCTTAAGGCCGAGTCCTTCATTGTGGCTAGAAAGAGCTTAAGTTTTTGGGCATCGTCTGAGTAGTTATAGCTTCTACATAATATGTCAAACTTGAATAAAAATAAGTCTGGATCTTTAGTTGACATACCTCTGAAAGTGGGTAATGATGATAGTGGGATGTTCTTCATGCTGATGTTTCTGGAAATATACAAGATTGGAAACCCAAAGGTCTCAGTCTTAGTGGCTGCATTTTCATTTCCTTCTTCTTCTTCCATTTCACTAGGTGCTCCTCCTCCACTGATAGATGGTTCAGAAACTGGATTTTGTGTGTCTTCTAAATGTTCAGTTCCTCCAGTAGACTCATGTTCTATCTACCCCAATGTTGATTCTTCAGTTCTAGGTTCATCTTCTGGAGCCTCACTAGCTTCCCTTGAACTTCCTCCTGGTGGAATTTTTCCTACACCAATGTTAGTTGAATTAGTGGGGGGGTTTGTTTTTGAATCTTTAGAGATTACAAATCTATCCTTATTATCTCTTTATCTATGCATAAAATAAAAAATTGATACTTAACTCAATTGAAATCCTAATTCTATATAGAAGGTAAGAAGGCAACCTGGCTTCGAAGAACCCCACTCTAGTGGCCGCATGTCTCTTCACTCACATCTTAAATGTTTTATCCTCCTCCCTCAAGCAGCCTTTAAAATCATTCAAAAAAATTATGCAAACAATCTAAGCTAAAATCACTTCCTACCATTTGCAACTCCCCAGCAACGACGCCAAAATGTTGTGTTAATTATATGATTAGTATAATGCACTCATTAATTATCAATCTGAGATTTGTAATCAATAGAGTTACAAGACACCGGTAAGAGAGGTAATTATAATGTCATGAGTATATAGATAATCTGGATTATACTGCTAAAAGTAAACTGAAACACACTTTGGTTGTCTTTCACAGAGAGGCTATCTACTTTATTGGGGTACATGCAAATATGAGATGAATTTATTTGACAGATCAACTTTGTTATCTGACCCAGAAAGATAACTATGCATTCACACTCTAAAAAGGAAATCACACATCAATCATCAAGGCATATCATGGGTAGTTCAATAGCCAGTATATTGAGTGTGTTGTGGTTCACAATATTCTATTTTGAACTTCACTAGTTCTTTTCCAAATATGTTTGACTACTGCTGCCAACATCCATGTCCATTAAGAAAAATCAAATTCATAAGAACAGAAATAAGGAATATGCAAAAATAGAGTAAATAAATATCTCTAAGCAATCATATAATCGGAATCCTAAACTGAACTATACTTCTATCATCTAAAAGAATCAAAGCTTCATCTAGTCTAATAATTATACTACTGAAATCAAATGATAACACTAATCTACAAAGATGTTGACCTCTGTTGGGTGGTGGGCCCTTGTCACTTCAACAGGTCAGAGACTGGAGTCTACAGTAAATTGACCTTCAATCCACACATCACTCTTACTCAAACCTCAAAACATGAAATTAAACTATACTAACAACTCAACTCACATTCATTCATAAATGACCAAGACATGAAAATAAATGACATTCTTCTATTAAACTTCCAACTCAGGATATGTTCTACAATATGCAACATTGCTTCACATTTTGTGTTATGCTATCTCTCTACCCCTTCCACCATCCTTGCCATGACTATTTAAACAGTCTCAGTCATGAAACATAAGGAGGTGAAATCTTTGGCAGATCAACAATTGTCAAATTTGTACATTCAGTTACATATTTTAAGCTTCATCCTCATGACACGAAGTGTATGAGGATGAAGCAATAAACAAACTAGCTTAACATAGTCTTGCTAGAATTTTGATGATTTCATAAACACTCAAAAATTATCTTAGGCATGATATGGAGCCAAACTTAGCATTCTCTGTTTCCTATATTAGTACTAGATCGAGATAGGTGAGATTCGGTAGATAGTACCGGATAAGAACATCACACAATTGGTTGGTACCAAACTAGAACAGTCTGTGGTCGTTGGTACTGGATCGCGACAATGAATGGTCTGTGGGTACCGGATCTGAACGAAAGGTGCACTTGGTACCAGATTCAGACAGTGGGAAATATGGCGCATAAGTACCAGATGACTGGGCTGACATAGAAGTGTTGGACTCGTCCAAAGGTCAAAGGATACACGTGGCAATTTTAAACATTAGTACATGAAATATTTAGTCTCCTAGCTTAATAAACCACAAAATGCATGAATTCAATTATACTTTACCTTATGACCTTATCGGTGTCTGGAAGTAGTGTTCTTTATCATTTTCCAAGCTTAGGTAGGTCAAATAGGCATAAATGAGGAGTATAATAGGGTAATGGGGATGTCAATTCAGAGGCTCAACAATTGTAACATCTCATGGTGTGACAATGAACAACATTGTGTCCCACTTGATTACATCTCCAACATCTTAGGGTTTTATGAGACCTTCCAACATCTTTCCTTGCATAATGTTTGCAAGCCAAAGATTTGTGACCATATTCATTACATGAGAAGAAATGACCATGAAAAACATTTTCATACCTTTGCTTTGGTGTCCACCTTGAAGGTGTCTCTCTTCTGAAATTGCTCTGAGGTGTAAAGATGGCTTCTTGATGTCTTCCTTTCTTTGTTCTTTTTAAAGTTTCATTTATTTTTGTAGATGGTTGAATTGCAACATTGATTCCACTTTTTGAGAATGAGGGACTTATCTCATGCTTCTTAGAAGTGTTGGCTTCAAAGTGTATAACTTCCTTGTTGTATCCAAGACCTGATTTATCATTTGGTGATGTTTGACTATCCAATATTTCATTCAATATTGTTGAG
>SNQJ01S0084403.1:0-28102 GCA_010110895.2 Picea sitchensis
CGAGTTAATAATTCAAAATACTTTGAATATAAAGATATCTGTATAGGACAATAATATATATAAATAATAAGGTATAATAATATGAGATTAATGATATTACAATGAGGATGAGGGCTTGTATATATACCAACACATGGGTGCCCTTTCATAAGAGGTATGACCTTTCATATGTCATGTTTCTTCATAATTAATTATTAATTATATATATATGTGTGTGTGTGTGTTTGTTACATTTCCTTCCCCTTAGAAATGTTTTGTCCTCAAAGCATGTTTATGGAGATGTTTTCTTCTTCGTTTTGGCTCGCAATGTCTTCACATGACTCTATGTTTTTGGTGTTGCTAAGATTGATGATACCAGATGATATAAGTGACAAAGAGTTGAGGAGAATTGTCGAATTGTGAAAGGGTCAGATCATCCTTATTCAATATTTTGCGAAACGTTTCACTTCCACAATGAATGGTTATCATGAGATTTACTTGCGTTGATATCAATATTTTTCAGACGATAAGTTAGTCGTTCTCATCCTGAATGGCATTGATATTCTGACTAGTTAAGATATTTGCTCTTATTATTTGGGTGTCGATAAGGACTTCTTATAACATTGTTTTCCCTTATCATGTTTGTAGAGTTTTCTTGGTTTAATTTTAGTATATGTTTTTCTTCTTTATACGTTGATGTTGCTTTCTTGATTTCTATATTTACACTTGTAATTTCCATCATTTGTACTCTAACATCCGAGTATATTCTTTCTTTAGTTGGCTTTCTACTAGCCTCCCTTTATATTTTCCACGTGTTTTTGGAACCTTATGACTTCTTTGATTTTATTTAGTGGTAAATCTTCGCCTAATATACTTGTTTTTGAAAACTTATGAGTTTTTTTTATAATTATTCAATAAAAATATTCAAAAGTCAGGAATCTTGAGGTACGGATGTGTATGTACACTCATTTACCGATGGTGGATGAATTATGGTCGGCGAACAAAAATTGTAGAGAGATCGTATAGATTATTTCACGGTTTTTTTTTGCGACCGCATGATGAGTTGTACCATATTTTAACCGTACAGAATTAATTCACAGTTGTAAGAAATAATAATGTATGGATGTACGAACATCGATGGATGAAGAACGATTGTGTATGACGATTGATTAATGACTAATAGTTACAACAAGTGCAGGTATGACAAGTACAGATCTGAAATTTAAAATTGATGATTGGTTGTACGAAATATGTTTTATCAAATAATTTGTACGGAATGAACTGGTATAGCAGATATAAGTACGAAATGTTTTCCTTTCTCATTCATAATTTCTGTGATTTCTCTTAGAATATGTAAGAGATTGTGTTCTAATATGTAGCAGAACATTCTTTTAATTTATTTTTTTCATTAAAATGTTTTAATGGCCAATTCTTGTTTTTAACTTGATATTCTTTTTATTTTGGTGATAGATACTTCTTCTAGAATTTAGAATTTGCAACATAATCACCTTTTATCTTCAACGAGTTTTTGAGTTTTTAAATGGTCAAAGGCCATTTGTAATCAACGATCTTAGATTAGAGAAACTCTAATTGAATTGAGTGGCCAAAGGACTATAGTGACGTTGTCAAGTGAAACAATTGTTTTTGGCTAAGATTCTATAGGCCAAAGGCTAGAATCAGGAACGAAGCTCCAATACCACTATGGCGAACCAACCTGGCTCACAATTTAATAATGCAAAATACTTGGAATATAAAGATATCCATATAGGAAAATAATATATATAAATAATAATGTATAAGAATACAAGATAGATGATATTACAATGAGGAAAAGGGCTTGTATATATACCCACACATGGGTGCCTTTTCATAAGATACATGACCTTTCATATGTCATGTCTCTTCATAATTAATTATTTATATTTATTTATACTTACATATTTATAGATATTTATTCTTGTTACAATTTTCCTTTTGGTACTGATCCTTGATTTCAGTTATTTGATCTTCCATTCTGAGCTAATCATCTCGGTCATCCTGCATATCGTTGAGAAGGAATAAACATTCATTTTGTTCAAATATAATTTTTTTATTGAGTTCTATTGCCTCTGTCTTGATGACTTCCAAAGAAAGAGTCTTTTCCTTGTTTTCTTCTAGCTTCTCCTTTTCTTGTTCTAATCCCATAATCCGGTAGCTTTGTTGCTCAACGAACCATTTGGATTCAGCTAGATCAGCTTGTAAATGTGATGTATCTTTAGCATGTTCCCTCTTCATTTGTTCCATTTCTTCACAGAGCTTTAGCTTTCTAGATTCTATCTCTTTACCATGGGTCTCCCATTCTAACCACTCTCTTTTATAAAATTCATTATTCAATTCATTTTTTTGAGTTTTCAATGCCATGTTCAGTTCTTCTGTTTTGAGATTATCAACAACCCTAGTGGATACTTTAAATTATGAAGTGAGATCATCTCTCATAGCTTGCATAGTCTTCTGGATTTCTTCCTTATGTAGTTTTTCCTTCTACTCAAAAGTCTCTAGGAACTTTGCAAATAAGTTATATCCTTTTGTGTTTTCAACTCTATCTCCAACTCAATGATCTTGGTTTATGCTTCACTTAAGGTAGTGGTTACCTCAATGATAGATGAATCATTCAAGCATGTAAATGAATGAAGCACATAGGTTTCTTTTATGGCATTTTCTTATGGGTCAGGCCCTGCTTTCCATTCACCAATTCTTCCTGTAGATGACCCGGGTTTAGAAAATATCTCCTTTTTCTTTTGTTCAACATTCATTCAATGATCTTAGTTCTGTCATTGTAGTAATAGTCTCCAACAACTATGAAAACACCTTCAAAACCAAGTGTTTGCAAAGAAAAGGTTGAATTACCTGGGATAACAGTAATAGGGGTGTATTATGAGGTAAAATGTTTACTATGCCCAAATTAGGAGTTGATGGATTTCCCTAGGTATTTATCAATTCTTTATGCTTTTTCCATCCCAAATGTTCATCTATTATTATTTTAGCTTCTACTTCAGTTGGTGCTCTTTCACTTTCTCTTCTCTATGTCTTGGATTCCTCGGCTAGTATTTTAGCTTCTTCTTCAGCTACTGCTCTTTCCCTTTCTCTTTTCTATTCCTCAGCTTCCTTAGCTAGTATTCTAGCTTCTTCTTCGATTTGTTTTCTTTGATATTCCTCATCAACTTTCAATATGTTTTTCTCCAATTCCCCTGCTTTTTTGGCCTTCTCTTTCTCTGTAGTGATTAATTTGATTTTTATCCTCTTGAAAAATACTTTAAAATTGCTCCTAAGAAAACATCATCATTTATTATTGCTCATATTGTAGTTCTTGTCTAGTAGCATCATCAAACAACGTTTGTAATATCTCTTCATAAGAAAGAACTCCCTTGAACTTGTCTTCTTCAAAATAAACCACAGGTATAGTAGGATGAGTGAGACCCACTGATCTAACATGGCTCACCGTGAGTTCATGTGGAATGTGTCCCTTAGCCTCTCCAAAGCATAAACATAAGTCCTGTAGGGCGTCTTCCTCTTGTCTACCATGTTTTTCATTCGATATACTATAGTTTCCTATGTGTACATGAAACAAAGGCTAAAGTTTCTTACTACTTCTCATGAGAAGAGAAGTAACCCCTATTCTCATGGTATGATAGGCTATTTCTCTCATCAAAAGATGATTTAGGAAAAAGTGTGGAAAAATATGAGGGGCCCCAATAGTGCCATATACCCTAATATAGGTGTAATGTTTTTCTAGATACTAATCAACTATCCCTTTCATCCCTGCTCTAGATTCACTTGAAATTTTGTTCCTTGTGAACCCATAAATAATAGTATAAAAAGAGGAGAGAAAATAATCACAAATGTCATAGAAATGCCTCTTATAATTTATGTTACAAAGCTTGGAGCAATAAACATGCACAAATGGTTGATCTTGGTCCCAATTCCATCTAATATTGGGAAATTGTATTGAGGAACAAATAACATTAGTCAAATATGATGACATATAGAAGTAGGTATTTTTCATACTTGATATATTTTTCACATTGAGACATAAATTAAAAGTCAATGTCTCTTCCCAATTGAATACTTGTCATGTCTTCAAAATGGTATTAACCATGGGTAGCCAATCTATCTGAAAATGTGTGCTCTTTTCCTCACCATATAATCAGTTCAACATAGAGATCAATATTTTGTATGGTTCCTTGAACTCATGTGTGGGGATAAGCCTTTGTCCTTGCTTGAATGGTCTGTGTTTGTCCACACACTAGTTTTTCATTAAATTGGTTGGGCTTTGTTACTTTGAGCAAACCCCTTTAGGAATGACTCATTGAGGGAGCATGTAGGCCCAGGTAGGTGATATATTGCACTAACATATTCAGGCCTTAGAGATGTTATTTGTTGTCTGAACTTGTTTGTAATTTTGGTAGTGCTTGGGTAAAACTACTTGAAACACCACTAGGCCACCTCGTTCTAAGGAAATAATGTCATTCGGGCAGCTATAAGGTGAATATCTCTCTTTTGGATATTCTAGTACACATCGATGTTTTCATCCTCCAAAGGAAAGTCCCCAATATTGAAGATATTGTATATCTTGTCATACCTAGGGGAATGATCTTCTCCGGTATGTAGGTTGTATCAGTTACTAAAACCTCTCCCTAGTAGGAATAAGTCTTAGGAACAAAAGTTGGAGCACTGGGAAAAAAATTCCTAGATCTCTGGGTAGTCCGACTCACCATAGTGTATCATCGATATCCTATAATTACCATATCAATCATCAGTTAATCGAATAAATGTAAAAAGTCATAAAAGACAGTAATATAAAATAACAAGATACATGTGATTTGACTGAAAAAGGTGTTTTCCAAGTGTTACAAGGTTGATCAATACAAAGCAAAGCACCTTACTAGCTTATGAAGAAAAGATATAATGTCAATGAGGGTTTTAGGGTTATCTTACAAGGTTGATCAATACAAAGCAAAGCACCTTACTAGCTTATGAAGAAAAGATATAATGTCAATGAGGGTTTTAGGGTTAACATAGACTTTAATTATCCCAATTAACATATTGAATAACCTATGTACTATGACCAATTCAAAATACAGAGCATTGTTGCGCTAGAAATGTGATTTGAAAGCGAGGATTGCTTCCAAATCCATGTAATGAGTCCCGGAGGAAAAATTGAAATAGTAGTTGTCAAGGCCGTTTCCATCGAATAGGGAACGTTGATAGATTGGTTTTCTCTCCAAAAAAGAGGCATCAAAGAATATTCCCTTACTAACATGATTGATTTATGTGCCGAAAGTATAATATCTTGGATGGTTATATGTGATTATTCGGAGTTGTTTCCACTGAGGAGAAGAAGTTCATAGATAAATCCATACTCAGATGAAAAGGAATCAAAGGATATTTCCTTTCAAATGTCGATTCACATGTTGAAAGTATAATGTAGAGAAAGTTTAGAAGTGTATTATCAAACCTTCCTAATCGGAGCTAAAAAAAATTGTGGAATTTCATAACTCCGAAGAGAAGGGTATCAAATAATATTCCCTTCCTTGAGAAAGGTGCTACTTTGATATATTGATCGATAAGTAAAATGAGTGGGTATCGTTTAAAAAACCATGCACCAGTCAATGTTTTCCAAATCATAACATTGTCATCATATGAGGTTAAGAAAACATAAAGTTTTCGATATTCAAGAGCTTATTACCCAACCAATGATCAAATGATACATTTAACAATAGAAAATGAATTGTAAACTTGGGTCGTCGGAATGTAATCATCGGAGTCGAAAACTGTTCGTGGTCCAAGTATTACTGATATGAATTGAGCCTCGACAGAACCCTCTTCTCGATATTGGTTATCGAAGGTTTCTATTGGAATATTATGAATGTGTATGCTTTATATTAACCTAAATCATCTTGTTAGGTGTATATTTTAACATAAAGCTCCATTTGTTCCACGCATGTAGGGGATTCTAGATTAGATAAATACCATGGATTGAGCGAATGAGAGGGAATAACGGGATTTCGAGAAAAAGGATCAATTGGCATGAGAAGATGAGAACTCAACGCCAAAATGAAAAATAAGAGTAAAAATAGAAACCTTCTAGACCGTATAAACAAAAGGAACAAATCCTTATGCCAACATATTTTCAATAGTGTTGTACCCGGGTAGCTAAATTTTTTAGTAAACCTACCCAAAATAATCTTTATTCAAGAGATTTGGTTTTGGGGAGTCACAATAGGTAATTCAAAAATTGTGAGGGTGTTACACCTCCGGACCCTAATCTCTAAATGCCACCATGCATCGAAGCAGAAAAGGATCAAATAATGGAATTTAAACAAGTATGCATAAAATGAATTCCATTAATGATACAAAAAAATTGATCATCTACACAATATCTCAAATTCACGCGAATTTTGGACCCTCATTGGATAGTCATTGGTGGAGCTCATTGCAATGTAATCCCAATTCGAGGGAAACATCTACTATGGAACCTCGATGGATAGCAGATGGAAATGGTGAGGTGGCGGCATATAGATGCTCGCACTATGGAATGATGATGGAAGAGGTGGTGGTGAGATGCGGGTGTTAATCCACTAAGGATGTATTGAATAAAGATGCTATAGGTGGGTGACGATGAACCTCAAGGAGTTGTACAAATGAGGCATCTCCTTGGCCCCCGAATAAGGTGTACAACCCATGTTGTACATGCTTCACCGGACTGTATCGCTCGGTGATTATAACCAGTGAAAATATCAACATCATGCTTACATATTAATAATACATTGTTATTAGTACCAAATAGTAAAATTCAATGACACATAAAATACAATAAATTGATATTTAAATGATTTAACTCTACATGTACATACATGTGATGTGGAAACTTCTATCCATCCCAGTGTGGACATTATTGACAATCACTGCTCCCACAACCAGAGAAACAATAAGAAGCACATTATAAATTTGAGGATGCCGTAAAATAAAGAAATGACTTTACGGGTGAATTTATCAATGTGACACATACATGTGCATGGAATCACGACGAAAAGGTTTCCTCTACTACTACATCAATAGTGGAGACAAACACTAATGCATCCATCGATGTAGATGGTCTCTTAGAAACTGCAAAACATCATACAATTAAATATCTAAATACGAGAAACTATATATAATTATATAATGATAAAGAACATAGAGATGGTTAGATACTAACCTCATCCAAGAAGCTCTCCTCCAATTCAATCAGCTCCATAGGCCCATAGAAAGTCCGGCTACTAGAAACCCGAAAGTACTCTTGTGAGGGTTCATATGGACGACGACATGTCCATGTTCTCCATCAATAATAATCGGTCTTAGTCAAGGTATGACCCTCCACAACACGCTAAGCACCTCCTCACGTGAGATAGTGCAACAAATATAGCATGTTGCACTCTGCTTCGAGTCAAGGATGAAAGAGATACATGTACATGTTGCAAGCCCTATGAAACAAGAGGATGTTGGGTAGGGGGTTCAGGCCTTCGTCTGGGGGGGCGAGGACATAACATGGGGTCATGCCTGGCATGCTCTTGGTCCCATGTGGACCCTTGACCCACCCTATGGAAGTCACCAATGTCGGCGAAGGACATGGTGACCCAAAGTAAATTCTTCCCATACTTTTCTCAAAAAAATATAAAGGCATCCCTATTCATTACCAGGAGGTTTATCAAATACCATGAACCACCTATCCATCCAAGTATATTTAAATCCAAGTGAATACAACTGCAACACATACAAATGCTTCGAAAGATTGTTCATCTAGTTCGAAAATTGGATATATTGATCAAAAGAATGTTTTGAATGTAATCTACGTTCTAACTTGGTTTTAATCACCAAAGCATTTAAAACCTTCACATTCTGACTCCATATTAAGAAATTGAAGGTTAATTTTGAACTCTTTGCATCACCGGACCTCACAGACGCCCGAATGAAGTGTCCAAGAACTCTCCTCGATATAATTCTTTCATGCCCCCAATTCATTTGCACTAATGTTCTCAATACAACCCTCATCAATTTAGGGTGTTTGCGGCTAGTATCAGGTATTAGTTTTCCCCGCCTATCTCCTCTTGTGGACACTTTACATTGTCTTTGGGTTCCATCTTAATAATATATGTTTGTCGTAATAATGTATGGTATTGTACTAGGTTGGTCGTTTTTTAAAATAGAAAATTATAAAAATCATCAATACATATTTTAAGAAATAAAAAATTACAAAATAATCATACATTTCTTTGTAAGTTTTTTAAAGGAAAATTCTGTGGCAATGTAATAGGTGTCTCTCTTTAAATTTTCTAGATGAGATTTCCTATAGATTAATTTTTTTATAATTTATATTCTTTTAGAATATTAAATTAATTGGAATAAAAGTAAAAAATTACTAAATTGGGAGGAAAAGAAGAGAAATCAAACATGCATGGCTTGACTAGGACACGATGGAAAGATATTGACTTTTCTCCTCCTCTCTGTTTTCTCAATGAATATAAAAACCTAAACGCCCATGCATTCTTAGGAACTCTCATGCATTCTTAGGAACGCGTACGATTCGTGTAAAGGAGAGATTCAAACTTTGTCAAACCTAGAGAATCGGGAACATTCTTGAGAACACTCGTTCGTGCAAGTGTGCATTAGTGATGACTACCTTGATATTTTTTTCATCCACCTGTCCCTTTGTGCACACACCCATATATTGTCACACATGAATGTATTCCACACCCTTTATTCTCTTTCATAAATTCTTAAAAATATAAAAACTAATAATATTATAAAAAAAAATATATAAAATTAAATGATATTATAAACAAAAGTAAATTAGTTTAGTTTAGTAATTTTATAAGTTATAAAAATATAAAAATAAAAATGATATTATAAACAAAACAAAATTAAACATAACATTAAATAAACATTTTTCACTTTAATAAAAGTTTATTTTTTATTTTTATTTCTAAAGTTAGTGAGAGAATTTCATTTTAAACACCTTTTCTATCCATATTGTCTATAAAGTCAAGTAAAACCATTTTGTAATGACCGATTCGGATAGTGTGGTTGGTATGACCGCTTGCTAATGATCGCTGATAATACTCCACTCATGTAACGTTCCTTGTAAGAGATTTTATACCTTATATAAAATTGAGGAAAAAAAATTCAACCATGGAATTAAAATAAATATTTAAAGCTGGAAAATCATTATTCTATATCATGACAACTAGACTCATGTTGCCTCCATAACTAGTAAACCAAAAAACATTGAGAAAATGAGACATGGAGGTTGTTATCAACTACATAAACTTGAGGTTGGATTACATGAAGCTTGGAGAAGTCAAAGCCCATCATTTTCTCTTCCAACAAAGTGATTTTGTGATCAACCACTTTGATTTGCAATTGCACGTTGTCCACTTGGAGTAGGATTTCATTGTAGGCATTGTTACTTTCCACCAACAACAGCTTTAGAATAATATCATGGATTTCATCTCACAATATAAGTACACTATCTTGTGGTATTTAGTTTCCCTGGTTTTGGATGAACTAGTGTCCAGAACCCAAGGATAGATATCCACATCCACTTCCTCATCCTGGATTAAATGTCGATGCAAGTGAACCTCAACCTCAACAAAGTCAATCTCTACTCTTATTTCCAGGGGCATGTTGGTTTGAAAAACTTTGGCCAACTCCTTTGCATCTAGTTGAACCCACGAGACATGGAGCCTACCACAACGTGTACAAGTCCTATGGCTATAGACACCTTTAGCCATGAACTATGAACAAAACAAGAGGAAAAGAAGAAAGAAATAATCGTGAACCAAAGGGGACATGAGGGAGAACACTAGAGATTGGGGGTTGAACTAGTGACCAGAGAAGACATAGAGCAATAAGAGGGAAATCCTTCGGGCTAAAAAAAAACAGACCCATAGAGGAGGCCTAATATGGCCATGAAGAATGAATGTGACAACCGATGTCTACACCCTTTCGTTACTTAAAGATTTCATTACCAAAACAAGCAAGTGAAACATACATAGCCACCATAGTAGAGAGTAAGTTGCCATCACCTTCTCACATTAACCTCCACATGATAAGGATAATTTGTCAAGTTTCTATAGGATGTAGGTGGGTTCTATAAGATGTAGTTGAGGCCAAGTTTACAAGAGCCCAGAACATTTTTCAAATACCTTTAGATCACACATCCTATCACCCCATTCACTAATTATATATATATATATATATGTATGGATAGATATATATATATACCCTAAATATTACTTCAAACTGTAATAAAAAATGTATAGAATAACTCAAAACTCTCATTAACACATGAACAAAATTAATTCCCAACATGTAATTATAGAACAAATGATTGTAGATTTATCCCAAACTCAAATACACAAATATTTATAAGATAGAGAAAACTTATATATATATTGCTAAAACAAATATCTCTCTTCCCCACTAAATATCTATAACAAATACTTCCATAGAAATAATAAAATTAAATATTATTATTATTATTATTTTAATTTTGTAATTAAAATAAATTTGCTATATTAACTCATAAATTTACATAAAAAAAATATTAATTTTTAATTTTAATTTTATAATTGTATTTATCATTACATGTATTATAGCCATAAAACATATTACATGTAATATTAGTAACATATTACATGTAATACATGTATTGAATAACATATTACATGTAATATGTTTTTTTATAACATATTACATGTAATTTAGTTATAAAAAAATATTAATTTTAATTTTAATTTTATAATTGTATATATTACATGTAATATAAAAGCCATAACATATTACATGTAATATACTATAACATAATAACATGTAATATGCTATTACATAATAACATGTAATATGCTATTACATAATAACATGTAATATGCTATTACATAATAACATGTAATATGCTATTACATAATAACATGTAATATGCTATTACATAATAATATGTAATATGTTATAACATATTACATGTATTACATAATAACATATTACATGTAATATGTTTTTTTATAACATATTACATGTAATTTAGTTATAAAAATACACTTTTAATTTCTAATTTTATAATTGTATTTTTTAACATATTAATACATAATATGTTATAACATATTGCCATGAAGGAGCAAAGAATATTAATATATGTACATGTTATAACATATTACATGTAATAACATATTACATGTAATAAATAACATATTACATGTAATAAATAACATATTACATGTAATAACATATTACATGTAATAACATATTACATAATATGTATTAACATATTACATATTACATATTACATTGTATTATGTTATAGAAGATATGTGATAGTAATATGTTATAACATATTACATGTATATGTTATAACATATTACATGTAATAAGTAATACATATTAGATACTAAACATATTATATAGTATGAATTTTATAAAATTTTATTTTTAACATCTCCAAGTATTGGCCAGATACTAAACACATTATATAAGTATATCTTAAATCAGAATGCATTCACATACCGGTAGACACAAATGACTTTTAACAAATTTCATTTATATAAACAAACAAAATGCAAGTATCAAAATCTTTTGGATGGAAAAACAAGAGTAACTTTGAAAGATCCACCAACTAATAGCAACCTTAGCCACCGCCAAAAGTCCTCGACATTTGGGTCCCCTTTATGGGGATTGGGGTCCCACCTTTACTTATATAAAGGGTCTCTTTATCATGTTATATAATAAGTTTTAATTTGGTCGTCCTGTTTGTAAAACTAGAAGCAGACCTGAGTTGTTAATTTTGTAATGTTTATTTTATTTTATTGGAAATTCTGATGTGATTTAGTAAAAGTTTTGATTAATTGAAATTTTATTGGATTTTTAAAATGTTTAAGTTAAATTTATAAAGAGAATACAAAGTTTTTAAGATAAAAGTTTTATTTTTTAATATTACAAGTTTAAATCTAGAGGAGAAAAGATATATACCCAATTTGATATTAGAAAAGAGGTTTTATATACTAATTTGATGTAGACTTCATTAATAATTTTGTAATTAAATTATATATATATATATATATGGTATATATATATATAATTTAAATTTTGTTTAAACTCCAACCAATTTAATAATTTTTATTCTTGAAAATAAAAATCTTTAATATTACTCCCAATGGTAAAAGTTTTGAAAAATGTGAAATTTAGAAAATGAATAGTGGATTTTGTGACTAGCCTCCAACAACTAATCTACAATCTAGTTAAAAGCTAGTGGGTCGGGGTCAAGGAGCTGAATGAGACGGCCACTAGTTGATTTTGTGACTAGAATATAACTACTCCAGAAAAAATATAAAGAATGAAAGGAACATATATTCTTTAAAACAATATATTAATTCACATATGTTTAAAGTTCCCACGCATTACCAACAATGATGGAACATAATGTCATCATAACAACAAAAAAAAAAAATTACATCAATAGAAGATGCAAATAAATTTAGATGAATTGGTCCCAGTCTATGAGGTTGAGATTAATCAAAGGGGGGAAACTTTTACAAAAATATGAGGGATATAGTAGAACGAACATATAGATGTACTCCACTTACAATATAGAATTCAATCCAATGATTCCAAGAACCAAGTTATATTTAAACTACAAGAATCAATTCTAGAGCAATGGTCACTGTGAGGTCCCACAACCGGTATGAAAGCAAAAACATACAACAACAAAAAATAATCATTCACAAAAGTAATATCTCCTAAAACACCTTTTATATATATATATATATATATATATATATATATATATATATATAAAGTATTCATTTATTAATATATCAATTTCGTGATATTTAAGTTTCTCATATATCAATATAAAAAATATTTTATTGTCATGTTATTTTTCAAGAAAATTATGAAAATCCTAGAGGACCAACGAGATGATATCAGAAATATGCTAGTAGGAATGTCCAAGAAAAAAGTGTACAAGGACATGGTCAAATAATTGATTACAATTCGTATCACCTGAGGAGCTATCTCCCAACAACAACGCGGTTTCAAATGTATGTAATCATTTAATTTTTCTATTAGGTACAAATAATAATTTAATATTAAATATTAATTTTCAAATATTTTCTACAGTAAATAAAAGAAAATGTAACTCATTTTGCACATAAAATTGGATGACAAGGAAGAAAATGGTTGATAGAAAAGTTTGTGAGTAATTGGTATTTCCTTATAACAACTTATTTTTTTTTTTTTAAGTTGTTTTTAAACAAATCCATCCTGAATGTATTCAAACAAAAGCTAACATACAATCATCATAAAAATGATCGACATACATTTTCATAAGGTCAGGGAGTATATGTTGGCATATCAACAATTAATTGTGGAATTTATAAGTATAATCTATGTTGTTTTACTTCACATGTTTTATAATTTTCACAAAACAAAATAATAATTTTTATATTAAATCTAAGGATTATTATGGGGTATATGTAAACTCTGTAAGAAACAAAGTACGCTGAACCGGTGCCAACAAAAATAATTATTGAACAAGGTACAATTGATTTTGAACATATGTGTATGATACACGAGTCAATTTTTTATTTGCGTGTATCGTCATTAACTTACATTCATGTACATATATATTTATTCCAATTCTCATTATTCTCTTCGGCACCAATGTAGATAGACTTTATTATAGTTTATTTTATAAGTTCCAACAGCAAATGTCCCAAAACCCAGTAAAATACCAGCTACAGCTCAAGCCACCATCTCGCAACAACACATTCAATACATTTGATATCAACGTAATGCAGAATTGTATTTTGAATAATTGTCCGTCAAAATCAAACATTTTTAAGGTAATGGAAACAATGTCCCAATTGAAAGACAATGGATTGTCGAGCATGGAGATGCTTCTTCGTTCGCAATGTCTATACGACTCTATGTTTCTTTGGTAAGAAACAGATTGACGATACCATGATAGCGAGGACAAAAGAGTTGGGCTGAGGAGAATTGCTCAAATCGCGGAAAGGGTCGGACCACTTTATTCATTTTGCTAACGCTTTACCTCCAGCCAATGAATGGTTATCATGAGATTTACTTGCGTTGGTATCAATATTTTTCGAACGTTAAGTTAGTCGTTCTCATCCTGAAAGGTATTGATATTCTGACTAGTTAAGATATCTACTCTTATTTGTAGAGTTTTCTTAGTTTAATTTCAATATATGCTTTTTCTCTTCTATATATGTTGGATTTCTCTTTCTCTTGATTTCTATATTTACATCTACTCATCATTTGTAATTCCCTCAAATTGTCCTGGCATATCTTTCTTTTTAGCCGCTTCTACTAGCCCTTATATTTTCTTCTGTATTTTAACCCTACATCTCTGACATTTTATTTAGTTGCAAATCTTCAAATATACTGTGGTTTTGTTCCAAGAGTTTCTTTTTGGCAATTATTCAATGAAAATATTCCAAAGTCACTCTTATATGGATGTGTATGTACGCCTCATTTGTATCGGACACATGGTGGATGAATTCATGTAATAACAAAACTGCAGAGACCGATAGATTATTGCACTGTTTTTTTGGCAATCGCGTTATCGCATGAGCTTTCATACCTATTACTTTAACTGCATCTAATTAATTCGAAGGCACAGCAGTTAATAATGCGACGTAAGGAACATCGATGGATGAAGAACTAATGTGTATGACGCATTGATTGATGACCCGACTACAAGCAACGAAAAGTGTATGGCAAGCACAGACTGAATTTAAAATTGATGATTACAAAATTAAATATGTTTATCATCAAAATAATTTGTACCCGAATGACCGTATAAAGGCATATATGTGTGTACCTAAATGTTTTCCCTTCTCATTCATAATTTTGTGATTCTCTAGAATTTGTAAGAGATCAGGTTCCATGTAGCTTAACATTCTTCTTTAATTTTTTTTTCATTTTTTTTTTTTTTTTTTTTTTTTTTTTTTTTTTTTTTTTTTTTTTTTTTTTTTTTATATATATATATATGACATAATCCATCCATATGGTATGATTCCCCATTTTTAATGGTTTTGACCATTTTTTTAAATGGTCAAAGCCAATTGTAATCAACGATCTTAGATTAGAGAAACTCTAATTGAATTGAGTGGCCAAAGGACTATAGTGACGTTTGCTGGCGTACAATTGTTTTTGACTAAGATTCTATATGCCAAAGGCTAGAATTAGGAACAAAGCTCTAATACCACTATGGCGAACCAACTTGGCTCACAAGTTAATAACTGGAAATATTTTGGAATATAAAGATATCCATATATGGACAATATATAAATGATATTACAATGAGGATAAGGGCTTCCATATATATATACCCAATATTGGTAGTCTTTCATAAGTGACATGACCTTTCATATGTCATAGGTCTCTTCATAATTAATTATTAATTATTGTTATAGAGTATATAGTATATATATATATATATATATATATATATATATATATATATATATATATATTGTAAATAAACTGAGGATCCTTATATTATATCATATCATCAATTTATAGCTGTAAGTCGCTTGGCAACCACCTATCCTGCCACATAAGGGAAACCAAGACAAGTGGCTCCAAGCAATGATAATTCTATCATGGCTGTGGAATTGTTTACAAAGTTGACAAAAATGATGAGAGTTTCTACTAGAACTTCGTTCCAACTAGCTAACCTACGACATGCTACATACAAAGCCGCCATTACTATGCTAGCTATACAACTATAAATAAAATTGGATACTGTAACTGAAAGAAAATAGAAGTCCGGGTAGGCCACAATTTTTAAACCAAAGGGGAACCTCGGCCCATTGAAGTGCGTAGAAGGCCAAGACAAAATTTTGTTTGCAAGGTAGCTTATGCACCTTTGGGGCATTTGAGAAGGCCTCCAAAAGCAAATCCAAACACTTATTGATGATCCTTTTTCCTGGCGCGCCACCGGCTATTGATCACCGGGATGTCGTGCGAGTTCCAGCTTGTTCTGGCTAGATAATGTTTGTTCTCCATCTTCCAAACCGCCAACTTTGAGGGATCATCCGAATAAACTGTTCTTGCACCTGCTAAGGCTGAAAAGTCGGATGGAGGCGCGTATTCTTTCTAGGCTCCGGTGCTTTGGGCCCGGCCGAAGAAGAGGGTGGCTCTCGCAGATGCTGAGAGAAGGCGAAGCCCCCCTTGTCCGTTGAGGTCTTCCCGAAGAATTTTGTTCATGAACCCGGCATAATACCAAGAGAAGAGAGGGTCATACAGCACACGGCAGGATCTGCCTCCTTTGAGTGCAATGTGGAGGTCTGGGTGTTTGAGAGCGATGGTGGACCGAAAGACCGCCGGTGTGCGGGAGCGGACGAATCGGGCGGGAAATTAAAGCCCCGCTGGGAAGGGAGCTCTTCAGGTGTAGACATATTTTGCCTTCTCCGTTTCCTCTTCCTGCTAAGGCTGTGGAGAAAAGAACATGGGTGGTGAAAGGGAAATGGTGGAATCGGTGGTAAAGAACACCGCCGGAGAAAAATGGATATCTCGAGGGCCGCCGTGGTATTGAATGGCCGGAGTGGATAATTGGCGGTAAATGAGGAGCGTGGGAGAATGAACGGTCGGGATGATTTTAACGCCGCTGGAGGGCATTTGTGCTGCCTCTCCATCACCATTGAAGGTCGAAGTGACCGGTTTGAACTCTTGGTAATCGCGAAACCGGATGGAATCCATTATCTGGATGCGTGCTTTCCCGCAGCGCACTGCTGCGCGGAATGCCTTAAAAAATTTGTTGCATGGGAAGCAAATTTCTGTGGTGGCCTAGGAAATAAATTCACGCCACGCCATCCCACCCAAGTGTCCTCCTCTCCCTCCTTCGCTTTCTCTCACAGGTCACCCCATTTGGGTGTGGATTGTCCCTTATGGCCAACTCTTGGAAGTGGGTCCATAGTACTGAGCTTTGGGGCCTTCTAGTGTTCAGGAGGGTGATGACAGTTCGCTACCCCCTTCACTTACTAGCTGCCCCATACAAGCCTATTTGGCATCCCTTCTCGCCATGAGAGGTATTGTGTGAGAGTGAGAGAGGGTTAGAGTAGATATTGGAGGCAATGTAGAGGGCCAAGCAGGCGCCAACTTGGGGTGATCTTTTCTGGGTTTCTTCCATTGATGATTTTGGAAGCTGGCTCAATTATGACTTTTGAATCCCCTCGATGATGAGATGTGTGATCATGGATCATACGCTTTGTAATATCTCTCCGGGACATCATGCCCCAGATCACGTAGTTGCTTGGTATCATAGCCTGTGATGCCATCCTTCACTGTATTACTATGCCAAACAACTCCTACGAATGCCCCCGCACCTAAGGGGCCCTGGTTTTCCTTCAAAGCCCATCGGCTAATTTCAGGAAGAGGGAGGGGGAGGGGACCAAATTGAGGGGTTGATCACCAAGGTGGAAAGGGGGGGCGGCTGAGAGAGGTGGTAGCCATGAGGCCCCAAGAGTTGAGAGGATCGGGTTCAAGCAGAGTCAGCTTGGTCTCTTTGGTCCAAGGTGAAGTCAAGGGTTTTAGGTTTGAGTGATGCAGGACTGTGATGGTTTCTGTGGTGGAGGGTAAGGAATGAAAGACTCTTTAGAGCTTCTTTCTTTCAGAAAGCTGCTACACCTTTTGGGAATCCTGGTAGCAACTGCTAGAGTCTGTTTAGCAAATGGATTTTGTAAGGTCCTTTTCCCCAATTTCTCATTGTGTTTATGATGCTACCATGATCTCTGTGACTTCTTCTTAGGAGCTGAGTGGCATGGTCCCAGATGACAACACTGATGGTGCAGCTATTTAAGAGGTGTTCCATGTTCTCTTCACGTTGATTACAGAGGTGACAGATCAAAGGTCCTATGAAGCCTCTTATACTGATATTATCCCAGGTTAGGATCCTGTTCTATATGAGGAGCCAGAGAAAATTTGAGATTTTTGGCCAGAATTTGGATTTCCAGACAACATTCCATATAGGATCCTTTGGCATGTATTGAAAGCCTTCCTATAGAGAATGTCCTTCCTATAGTGAAGTTGTCACGCTGAGAGTGTCTCCAATGAAGAATGTCGAAGCTATTGCTAGTCTTCAATTCTTCATAAGGAGGCTTCACATGAGCCTGCCTTCTCAGAAGTTACAATCCTTCCCCGCCACATGAAGGTCACAGGATGTGGGATTACATTCTCCGTGTGTTGTGAGGGTTGGAAACCTTGCTACGTTTGCTACCAGTGATTAAGTTGGGTATCCGGTTTCTATGGGGCAGCGTGCATTTTCATTAGATCGAGGGATCAAGGCCGGAGTCATTCCGTAAAATAGCACCGAATCGCTATGAACTTCCTAGAAGGCGGTTCCCGGGATGAGGGGATGGCTTCAGTCGATGAGGGAACCTTGAGTTTTGTCCTGCATTCGGATCTAGTGTGAATGTTGGATGTCTAGTGCATACTTGTAGTTCCAAAGCCGAGCCCATATTTCTATTGGATTTTTTATCCATCTCCAACAGACTCTTTCCCCCATTGTGTTGTTGAGTTTTCCTGGATCCCTAGACTGCCTCCTGTGTGGATTTGGTTTGCATACTTATTCCTACCGAAAGAGAGCCCATTTTTATGCGACCGGTGGCCATGCTTTAGAAAAGTTCCTTTGCAAGTTTCATTTTTTTGATGATCGATTGTGGGTCACAGAGCGAGGAAAAGATAGGTCGATATGGCTTGGAGGACGGATTTGAGAAGGGTGATTATGGCTGGGAGGTTGAGGGAGCTAAAGGTTCAGCTGCTAAGTCTGTTGGAGATGGAGAGTAGGAGGAGTCCTGCAGAGAGGTTGTGGGCTGTCGAGTCCGACAAGGGAAGGCCCAAGTATTTAGTCAGAAGGGTGCAAATCATAATGGAGAGGAGCTAGGAGAGGTGTTGTTGGATAGCATGGGGTGTGTTGAAGAAGAAAATTTGTGACTTTGTTAGGTTGAAGGAGGTGCTAGTGGCATCGCTGAAGTCAGAGAGGATGGAACCTAGTTTGTTGGATTGCATCAGGTGCCTTACAAGCATGGCGTCACCACTCTAATTCAGTCGCGGTGAAGTCATAGGTTGGATCCCATGGAGGGGGAGGCCTTGTAAAGAGCCATTGCCTATGGAGGTTTTAAGGTAGTGTCCCAGGCCTTTTGCCATTATTACAAAGAGAGAAAAGGGGAAAGGGATCCTTCAGGCTCTGGAACCCTGTTGGGGAGAAGAGGTTGAGGGTGAACCATTGATTAGGATGGAGAAGAAGGTGGAGGGGATGAGGTTCAAGATCCAGTCAATCCGGTTGGCACTGAAACCAAAGGGCCAATTAGAGTCGCTTCCTATGTAATACAAGAATGGTTCAAAATCTTTAGAAAGATCAAGTTTGAGAAGCATACCTAGTTTTCGTGTGCTTTTGAGTGAGTGAATAACATCATGGACTAGAATGACACTATCCATTATTTGTCTTCCTTCTACGTATCCAGCTTGTTCCTTGGAGATGATGTGAGTCAGGATGGGTTTCAGCTTGTTGGCTATGACCTTTGTGATGGTTTTGTAGATGACGTTGCATAGGGCGATGGGTCTGAATTGCTTGGGTTTTGTGACTCTTTATTCTTTGGTTATTAGGGTGAGGGAAGTGGCATTTAGTGCTGGAAGGAATTTTTCAGAGATGTGTGATTCCTCCACTAGTTTCCACACCTCTTCCTTTCGCATGGGCCAACAGGCATGGAAGAAGTTCATGGTGAATCCATCCCAGGCTTTTTCCGCGGTAGCTCCTCGCCATGGACTGTCCACTTCAAATTTCGGCTTTATGGGTCATGACGGCCCCATTCTATTCCTTCGAAGGATGAGGGGTCAAAATATTGGCGCTACTTCCTCGATAGCCTTGCACCCATCCACCGAAGGTTCCGAGGAGGTCGTGGTAATAATTCTTCACATATTCTGGATGCGAGCAGGGTTGTGTCTTGGGCATTTTCTAGTTTGGTTATGCTATTGATGAAACACCTATGTATCATTGATCGATGGAAAAATTGTGCTTTTTGTCCCTGCTTCGCTATCATCAGATTCCGGATTTTTCCAAAGGGATTTCTTCTGTTAGCCTTTCTTCCAACCGGTTGTCCTATTCGCTCCTCCTATTGTTGAATTAGTATATCCCCGTCTGATGGCTTGTCGCTGGTGGACAAGTTCAATATTACTGTTCTCTCTCGGAAGATGTTTCCATAAACTCTGTTCCGCACTGCCGACTTGCTGTTTGAAATCTTCTATTTGAGTTTTGTTGAAAGTTTTGCACATTTTGTCTTCGCCTCCTCGATCAAGAAGCCCCACCAAAGGAAAGCCATCTTATGGAAGTCGAAATGGGTGAGCCATAAATTTTCAAACCTAAAGGGTTTGAGCTTGGGAGAAGCCATGGTGTCCACCCATAGCTAAACAGGCCAGTGGTTTGAGCCTGCTTTTGGGAGGATATCGGACTCTATTATAGGGCCTTCTAGGAGGAGGGTCTCAGAGAGGAGAAAACGATCAAGTCTTTAGGAAATCTATTGGGGGGCCATGTGCTTTTTCTTCCAAGTGAAGGTTCCATTTCCATTCTCTATGTCTACCAGTTTTTGTTGTTCCAGAAGTTCCTGGAATCTTATGATGTCTTGTTCTAATCTTTTCCTGCCCCCCCCTTTTTCCTCTAGAGTGAGGATCATATTGAAATTTCTGCCCACAATCCATCTTTGATTGTTGTCTAAGGAGATTAGATAATATAATTGTTGAAGAAAGATTTATTTTTCCGAGACATTCTGCGGTCCATAGGCATTGGTGATCCATCCATATTTTTCCGAACCAATTTCTCGATAGTGGGTTGTGAGAGTGCTTGGAGTCAAGAGACCTTGTTTCAGAATGATAGAGTTTGGATTCCATAGGATGGCAAGGCCTCCTAAAGCTCCTTTTGAGTCTGTTTGATAGGATTCGTAGTTGCACCAACATATTTTAAGTGTGTCTTTTGTTGTTTGCTCCGCGCATTTTGTTTCTTGTACCATGATGATATCATGGTCTTCCATCTTGATGCAGTTTCGGAAGGTCCTTTGCTTGGATCTTCCACACATTGAGGCCCCCTCGATGTTCCAAGTGATGGATATAAATTCATCCTCCTCTCCTCGCCTCTCCTTTTGTGTTTCTTTGTGTTTCTCCTCGGATCAGTTTGAAATTCTTTATTCCTAGTCTTGAGGTTGCCCCTGCTGAAGAGTCTAGAAAGACCTTATGGACTTTCCTCAATTGGTCTTCTGGTATAGTTTTCATATCTTTCTTATTGAGAGCTTCTTCCAGTGTCTGTGTCTACTCCCGCTAAGTTCTTGTTAATCCATTTCCCATTCATGTCTTCGTGGTTTTTTCCCAAGTGGTTCCGAGGGAGGGGAGGATGCAGAGTGTTGTGAATGATCTCTGGGCGAGGGTGATTCATTTTTCCACATTGATCCCTTTCCTATCATGTTTTAGAATGGGGTTTTCCCACTCTCTCACCTCAGGTAGGTTAGATAAAAGCACTCCAAGAATTGGTACTAAGGTTTTTCCAAATTGTTAGCGTGGTTGTTGTTTTCTTCTCAGATCCTTCAGAGGCACCTAGTAGCTTCATCCCTTTATTCTCTCGCTTTTAGTTGGATCAGGGCATTGAGGGGGAAATCTCCTCAAGAGATGCCCATGCTCATGGTGCATTTTCACTGAAAGGTATATGTTTGTAGTTCATATAGTTTGTGCCCAATTTCATCCTCCGATACCTACTCTGTTGTCATGCTTCAGGGTCTTTGATAAGTATCCATATAGACATGACTCGGGCATAGGATGTATACTTCCTATGCTTGGTGGCCTTTGAGGACTTAACATGTTTTCCTAGCGTGTTACCTATGCCTGATAAGATTTATTCAAGCCAAAAATCTTGGGGTAGGGAGTAGATATGGATCCATACCTGTGGTATATGTGTGAATTTTTCTTCTCCTGGCACATGGGAGCTGCTCACCTGTAATCAGACATAGTCTCTCGCTCGGGAAGAAGTAGGGGCCCCCTTTGAATACTCTATCTTTGTCCTCCTGACAGAATATGACCTAGTGAAACCCCTTGAGCTTAGTTGAGCTCATATAGTCTCCTCATTCCCCAAAGCTTTGATCCAATCACCTGTGTCTCTCTCTCTCCTCTCTGAGGCCAAAGGCTCAGGAATTCTACCTATGAGGGCGGTATTGTCCCTCATGAAATGGGTGTGCTCGCCTATTCGGTTTTTTTTTTATGGTGTATCGTGGTGCCTTCGGTGCGAGAGGTATGCATTTTCCTAGTGTTCAGGTTTGAGCATCTTTTGGATGGGAGGTCTCTGCATCCATGTTCATGCTTGTGCTTCCTTGCGTTTCATCTTGCATGTATTGATATCAGAAAATGAGGAGGTCTTTAAAGAGCATTCACGCTAACAGATGAGGTTGGTTCTGCCTGTCACATAAAGTCTCCAATAATGAGAGGGGGATTCCACCTCTTCAAATTTTAACATGCTACTTGTAGGACCAATCGAGCCTTTGGTGTAGAGCATGCTGGTTGCGGTGGAGGGACAACAAATGAGGTGACAGGAGATCGTGATTGCATGAAACCCTAGGTGCAAAGCATAGTCAGAGCTTGCATCATTGGAACGTAAGAGTTATTGTAAGTACCATTATTAGTTATTTATATTTATTTATATTTACATATTTATATATATTTATTCTTGTTACAATTTTCCTTTTGGTACTGATCCTTGATTTCAGTTATTTGATCTTCCAGTCTGAGCTAATCATCCCAGTCGTCCTTCATATCGTTGAGAAGGAATAAACATTAATTTTGTTTAGATATAAGTTTTTTATTGAGTTCTATTGCCTCTATCTTGATGACTTCAAAATCAAGAGTCTTTTCCTTGCTTTCTTCCAGCTTCTCCTTTTCTTGTTCCAATCCCATAATTTGGTAGCTTTGTTGGTCAACGAACCATTTGGATTTAGCTAGATCAGTTTGTAAATGTGATGTATCTTTAGAATGTTCCCTCTTCATTTGTTCCATTTCTTCACAGAGATTTAGCTTTCTAGATTCTATCTCCTTACCATGGGTCTCCCATTCTAACCATTCTCTTTTATAAAATTCATTATTCAATTCAATTTTTTGAGTTTTCAATGCCATGTTCAGTTCTTCTGTTTTGAGATTATCAACAACCCTAGTGGATCTTTCAAATTATGAAGTGATCTCATCTGTCATAGCATGCATAGTCTTCTGGATTTCTTCCTTACGTAGTTTTTCCTTCTACTCAAAAGTCTATAGGAACTTTGCAAAGAAGTTATATCCTTTTGTGTTTTCAACTCTATCTCCAGCTCAATGATCTTGGTTTATGTTGCACTTAAGGTAGTGGTTACCTCAATGATAGATGAAGCATTCAAGCATGTAAATGAATGAAGAACATAGGTTTCTTTTATGGCATTTTCTTATGGGTCAGGCCCTTCTTTCCATTCAACAATTCTTCTTGTAGATGACATGGGTTTAGAAAAATATCTCCTTTTTCTTTTGTTCAACATTCATTCAATGATCTTAGTTCTGTCATTGTAGTAACAGTATCCAACAGCTACGAAAACACCTTCAAAACCAAGTGTTTGCAAAGAAAAGGTTGAATTACCTGGGATAATAGTAATAGGGGTGTATTCTGAGGTAAACTGTTTATTATGCCCAAATTAGGAGTTGATGGATTTCCCTGGGTCTTTCTCAATTATTTATGCTTTTTCCATCCCAAATGTTCATCTATTATTATTTTAGCTTCTACTTCAGTTGGTGCTCTTTCACTTTCTCTTCTTTGTGTCTTGGCTTCCTCAACTAGTATTTTAGCTTCTTCTTCAGCTACTGCTCTTTCCCTTTCTCTTTTCTGTTCCTCAGCTTCCTTAGCTAGTATTCTAGCTTCTTCTCCGGTTTTTTTTCTCTGATATTCCTCATCAACTTTCAATATGTTTTTCTCCAATTCCCCTGCTTTTTTGGCCTTCTCTTGCTCTGTACTGATTAATTTGATTTTTATCCTCTTGAAAAATACTTTAAAATTGCTCCTGAGAAAACATCATCATTTATTCTTGCTCATATTGTAGTTCTTGTCTAGTAGCATCATCAAACAACGTTTGTAATATCTCTTCATAAGAAAGAACTCCCTTGAACTTGTCTTCTTCAAAATCAACCACATGTATAGTAGGATGAGTGAGACCCATTGATCTAACATGGCTCACCGTGAGTTCATGTGGAACATGTCCCTTAGCCTCTCCAAAGCATAAACATAAGTCCCGTAGGGACTCTTCCTCTTGTCTACCATGTTTTTCATTCGATATACTATAGTTTCCTATGTGTACATGAAACAAAGGCTAAAGTTTCTTACTACTTCTCATGAGAAGAGAAGTAACCCCTATTCTCATTGTATGATAGGCTATTTCTCTCATCAAAAGACGATTTAGGAAAAAGTGTGGAAAAATATGAGGGGCCCAAATAGTGCCATATACCCTAATATAGGTGTAATGTTTTTCTAGATACTAATCAACTATCCCTTTCATCCCAGCTCTATCTTCACTTGAAATTTTGTTCCTTGTGAACCCATAAATAATAGTATAAAAAGAGGAGAGCAAATAATCACAAATGTCATAGAAATACCTCTTATAATTTATGTTACAAATCTTGGAGCAATAAGCATGCACAAATAGTTGATCTTGGTCCCAATTCCATCTAATATTGGGAAATTGTATTGAGGAACAAATAACATCAATCAAATATGATGACATATGGAAGTAGATATTTTTCATACTTGATATATTTTTCACATTGAGACATAAATTAAAAGTCAATATCTCTTCCCAATTGAATACTTGTCATGTCTTCAAAATGGTATTAACCATGGGTAGCCAATCTGTCTGAAAATGTGTGCTCTTTTCCTCACCATATAATCAGTTCAACATAGAGATCAATATTTTGTATGGTTCCTTGAACTCATGTGTGGGGATAAGCCTTTGTCCTTGCCTAAATGGTCTGTGTTTGTCCACCCACTAGTTTTTCATTAAATTGGTTGGGCTTTGTTACTTTGAGCAAACCCCTTTAGGAATGACTCATTGAGGGAGCATGTAGGCCCAGGTAGGTGATATATTGCACTAACATATTCAGGCCTTAGAGATGTTCTTTGTTGTCTGAACTTGTTTGTAATTTTGGCAGTGCTTGGGTAAAATTGCTTGAAGCACCACTAGGCCACCTCGTTCTAAGGAAATAATGTCAGTCAGACAACTATAAGGTGAATATCGCTCTTCTGGATATTCTGGTACACATCGATGTTTTCATCCTCCAAAGGAAAGTCCCCAATATTGAAGATATTGTATATCTTGTCATACCTAGGGGAATGATCTTGTCCAGTATGATAGGTTGTATCGGTTACTAAAACCTCTCCCTGGTAGGCATAAGTCTTAGGAACAAAAGTTGGAGTTGTGGGAACTAAATTCCTAGATCTCTGGGTAGTTTGACTCACCATAGTGTATCCTCGATATCCTGTAATTACCATATCAATCACCAGTTAATCAAATAAATGTAAAAAGTCATAAAAGACAGTAATATATAATAACAAGATACATGCGATTTGACTGAAAAAGGTGTTTTTCAAGTGTTACAGGGTTGATCAATACAAAGCAAAGCACCTTAATAGCTTATGAAGAAAAGATATAATGTCAATGAGGGTTTTAGGGTTATCGTATAGACTTTTAATTACCTCGATTAAGATATTGAATAACCTATGTACTATGACCAATTCAAAATACAGAGCATTGTTGCGCTAGAAATGTGATTTGAAAGCGAGGATTACCCAAATCCATGTATCAGAGTCCCGAGAGGAAAAAAATTGAAATAGTAGTTGTCAAGGCCGTTTCCATCGAATAGGGAATGTTGACAGATTGGTTTTCTCTCCAAAAAAGAGGCATCAAAGAATATTCCCTTCCTAACATGATTGATTTGTGTGCCGAAAGTATAATATCATGGACGGTTATATGTGATTATTCAGAGTTGTTTCCACTGAGGAGAAGAAGTTCACAGATAAATCCATACTATGATGAAAAGGAATCAAAGGATATTCCCTTTCAAATGTCAATTCACATGTTGAAAGTATAATGTAGAGAAAGGTTAGAAGTGTATTGTCAAGCCTTCCTAATCGGAGCTCAAAAAATTTGAGGAATTTCATAACTCCGAAGAGAAGGGTATCAAATAATATTCCCTTCCTTGAGAAAGGTGCTACTCTGAGAGATTGATCGATAAGTAAAATGAGTGGGTATCGTTTAAAAAACCATGCACCAGTCAATGTTTTCCAAATCATAACATTGTCATCATATGAGGTTAAGAAAACATAAAGTTTTCGATATTCAAGAGCTTATTACCCAACCAATGATCGAATGATACATTTAACAATAGAAAATGAGTTGTAAACTTGGGTCGTCGGAATGTAATCATCGGAGTCGAAAACGGTGTATTACTCTAATATGAATTATTCTAATAGAACCCTTTCCGATATGGTTATCAGAAAGGTTTCTATTGGAATATTATTAGAATGTGCGTTTATATTATCCTGAATTAGACTTTGAAAGTAGGTGAGCGAACATAAGTTCCTTTGTTCTAATTTATGTAGGGATTGCAGATTAGATAGCAAATTTTGCGTGATTGAGCAGAATGAGAGGAATAATCGATTTCTGAGAAAAAATATCAATTGGTGTAGCAGAGAGGATGAGAACTCAACATCAAAATGAAAATAAGAGTAAAAATAGAAACCTTCTAGACTGTATAAACTAAAGGAACAAATCCTTATGCCAACATATTTTCAATAGTGTTGTAGTGTAGTACCTTGCAAATTTGTTTTTTAGAAAAGGGGTAACCCACTCAAAATATCTTATTCAAGAGATTTTAAGTGGGATTTTGTGGGGGAGTCACAATAGGTACTAAAAATTGTGAGGGTGTTACACTCCTCTGTGACCCTAATCTCTCAGAAATGCCACCATGCATCAGTTAAAAGGATAAAATCATGAAATTTAAATAGATATGCATAAAATGAATTCCATTAATGATACAAAAAAAATGACCATCTACACAATATCTCACCATGAATATCTTGGACCTCGATGGATAGTCATTGGTAGGTGGAGCTCTCGGTTGTACAACCTGCTCCGAGGCAACATCTACTATGGAAGCCTCGGTGGATGGCACAGATGGAAATGGTGGTGGGGGTGGGTGGCATATAGGTGCATCCACTATGGATGGATGTGATGGAAGAGGTGGTGTGGATGGGTGGCATGTGGGTGCATCCAATGAGGATGCATGGAATAAGAAATATGCTAGGGGTGGGCGACGATGAACCCCCATGAGTTGTACAAATGATGGCATCTCTCTTGGCTTGGAATAAGGTAACCCAGAAGTTGTGGCCACATGCCCAATGACTATACTATTATTATAACTGGTGAAAATATCAACATCATGCTTACATATTAATAATATTGTTATTAGTACCAAATAGTAAAATTCAACAACATAAATACAATAAACTTGATATTTAAATGTGATTTAACTCTACACATGATACATGTGATGTGGGAAACTTATCCATCCCAGGTGGACATTACTTGACACCGTCTGTTCCCACAACCTGTAGAAACACAAGAACATTATAAATTTGAGGATGCCAGAAAATAAAGAAATCACTATGGTGAATTTATCAAATGTGACACATACCTGTGTATGGGATACACCGAATGCGAAAGTTGCCTCTACTACAACATCAATAGTGGAGACAAACACTAATGCATCCATCGATGTAGATGGTCTTCTATAGGGGCGCAGAAACTGCTAAACATCATACAATTAAATATCTAAATAAATACATAGAAAACTATATAATTATATAACGATAAAGAACATATAGATGGTTAAGATACTAACCTCATCCAAGAATCTCTCCTGTCCACTGGCTTCCATAGGCCCATAGCAAGTCTACTAGAAACCCGAGCATCTATGAGGTTTATATGGA
>SNQJ01S0084404.1:0-15789 GCA_010110895.2 Picea sitchensis
TTGTATTATTTATTGTTGATTGATTCTGGTGAACCAGAATGTTATGAAGAGGAAATGCAGGTAGACACCAAAAATAAGTGGGAGCAAGGCATGAAAGAGGAAATGGATTCCTTGGTAAATAACCATACTTGGGACTTGGTTCAGTTGCCTGTAGGAAAAAGAGCATTGCAGAATAAATGGGTTTACAAGTTGAAGGAAGAAGATGGAGGAATAAAGCGGTACAAGGCTAGACTTGTTGTAAAGGGGTTTGCACAAAAGAAAGGTATATATTTTGATGAAATATTTTCTCCTATTGTTAAAATGACTTCAATTAAGACTATTTTAAGTCTTGTGACAGTAGAAGATTTTCATCTTGAGCAATTATATGTTAAAACAGTTTTTCTCCATGGGGATTTGGAGGAAGAGATTTATATGCAATAGCCATAGGGGCATGGGGTCAAAGGGAGGGAGAATTTGGTATGCAGATTGAAGAAGATCTTGTATGGCCTAAAGAAAGCCCCAAGGCAATGGTATTTGAAGTTTGACAGGTTTATGATAGAACAGGGTTATAATAGATGTCATTATGATCACTGTGTTTATTTCAAAAAGCTAAAAAATGGAAGCTATATTATCTTTCTATTGTATGTAGATGAGATGCTTTTTGTAGGGTTTAATATGCATGATATAAATGTTCTCAAGAAGAAATTAGCTAATTCATTTGCGATGAAGGATTTGGGTGCTGCAAAGAAAATCATTGGTATGAGAATAACCAGAGACATGAAAAATCACAAATTGACATTGTCTCAGGGTGAGTACATAGAGAAGGTGTTGGAGAGGTTTAGAATGCAGAATGCAAAACCAGTTATTACACCTTTAGCCAGCCATTTAAAATTAACTAAGGAAATGTGTCCCAAGACACAGGAGGAGATATAATACATGTCCAGGGTCCCTTATTCATCAGCAGTTGGCATCTTGATCTATGCAATGGTTTGCACAAGACTAGATATTTCACATGCAGTGGGAGTTGTGAGCGGGTATATGAAAAATCTAGGTAAAGAACATTGGGAGGTAGTAAAGTGGATTCTCAGGTATTTGAGAGGTACTTATACTCATACATTATGTTTTGGAGGTTCATACACTTTTCTATAGGGATATGTTGATTCATATATGGCAGGTGATAAAGATAGCAGGAGGAGCACCATAGGGTATTTTTTTACTATAGGTGGAACAACAGTAAGTTGGATTTCAAAACTGCAAAAGGTTGTTGCACTTTCAACAACATAGGCATAGTATGTTGCTACTACAGAGGCTAGTAAGGATATGATTTGGTTACAGAGGTTTATGGAGGAATTAGGAAAGAAGCAGGAGAATAGCAAGTTGTATTGTGATAGTGAGAGTGCCATTCATCTTGCAAAGAACTCAGCCTTCCATTCGAAGAATAAGCATATACAATTGAGGTACCACTTCATATGATATGCCTTGGAAGATGGACATTTGAAGTTGGAAAAGATACACACTAGCCATAATCCTGCAGACATGTTAACAAAAGGAGTAACCAGGGAGAAACTGAGTTCCTACTCAGTTTCAGTTGGTCTTCAAGAATGAATATGAAGATCAGAAATTTTCTAGGTCCAATAAGGTTCAGAGTCCATCATATACAGTAGCGGTGGAGTTGTTGAGATCAGTCTCCAAGTGGGAGATTGTTGGTTGTGGAGTATAATTATCTTCCTGATTAAGAGGTATTTTGTTTTCAGCCATGTTTATACCCCATGAAGTATTTACACCCCAGAAGTATGTACACTTCCATGTGGGGGAGTGTAGAGGGGGTTACCCCCTCTGCGGGGTCCAGGGGAAAGTGGGCCCCTGATGGAAAAATTGCCTTGTAAATGTATATTGTAATTTCATTGTAAATCTAGACTGTTCATTATAAGGTCACAGATCTAACAGTAGAAATTATGTTAGGGTTTTTTTCCCTAGAAGGCAACCCTCTATTATGAGGGAAATGTATTGCGACTATGTATTATGGTGAATATTGTATTTTGAGATAGGATACTATGAGAGAAATAAGAGGAAGTTGCAATGGGTTTGTTGTAGGTTGTATCCTTTCATTTGTTGGATAGTAATAAAGGAAGGACTTGGAAATTTCTCTGGTGGACGTAGCCCACACTGGGTGAACCACATATATCTATGTCTCTATTGTATTGTGTATCTTCTGTGTTTTATTTCTTCATTTGTTTTATTTTATTGCTCCACGATCTTGTTTTTCTAACAAGAGCTATGTGTAGAGGTTGAGAACAAAGGGGATGATTTAGGGGATGAGAGCATATCAGAAAACTTCCATGAGGAAGGTATTCCACATTGCATGACATCATCTAATGAGTTAACTGATCCTTTGTATGATATCCCACGCTATGTTGATGAAATAACATTGCATGATTTGGGGAGCCAACGATTGGTCATAGAGGAACACATTATGCAGGTGTGGACAAGGGCAGTTGGTGCTCATAAATTTATTGAAGACCTTATGTGGAAAATCCAAATGGGGGAGAGGTAAAGGGGAATTGTATATGGATTAACTAGTACCCAATTGTGCCTCATCAAAGAGGCACTAGAGTAGATGAAATCCAACTATTTTCAGTTGTTCATGTACATGGACTTTTCTCTTAAGTTCAGTGAAGACAAGGATAGGGAGATTGAGGAGATTTTCCACCAAATTAGTTTGGCATGCTCTTCATAGTTGACAATGACACATGAGGGTGTGAGTGGAACTCATGATCTGAGGGAGGAGCCTCTTGTGACGATCCTGTATAAAGAATGTTTATATTTGTAGGTGTTTGAGGAGAATTTTGACATTGTTGATGGGATATTTCCCCTGTGACTTTGGTTCAAGTCACAGTAGATCAAGACTAGATTGAGAAGACTGAAATATTCCCTCACAAACAAATATTCAAAATGAAAGATAACTACTTTTTCTAGGAGAGAGTAGGGAAGGAAAGAAAGAGAAAGTGTGCACCTTGAATCTCCCGTTTGATGTCGATCCCTGCTCCTACTTTTTGAAGAGCTCATGATCCTTTTCCAGAACAAAAATGAAAGATAGAACCAAGATAAGAGCTGCTACAAGGTAGTTATACAATCAAATAGTATACATATCATATATTATATTCAAAGTTAACTTGACAAGAAAATAAATACAATGTTACAATGAATACAAGGTAGGATAGAAAGATAACTCTTCTATTAACACCAAATAAGAAGGTTAGTTACAACTTCTCTCGCCTTTGGTACTGCTTCGGTGCCAACTGCTCGGGTTCCTCCAAGAATTATTCAAGCATCAACTCAACCACAATAATCTTCCTTGGATAGCCTAAATAGGGATAAGGAGACACCCTATGGCTATATAGATAGGAAAGAGGCACTAGAAAAGGAGTTTCCATATTGGGGAATTTTACTTAGAGAATAATAGGAAAGGGAGGCTTGCTAGATCTCAACAGAATAACCTTGCACCGAAATACTAGTCCCCGTCATGTCCCTAAATGGTGCTTTTATATATTCCCCAAGGGGTTAGGGAACTTGGAATCTTTTTGTACAGGCATGGGGATGTTGGGAAACGATCTTAACAGAGAAAACTTGTCCGAAAACTCAGAAATATTTTATTTCTCATTATGTTTTAGGGCATTTGCAGGCGTTATACTAACAATTCATGTATGTTCATGATTTTCATCAAAGGATACCATGGATATGTGAAAAATACATGCTTTTTAGATGATTTGCATGAGGCAAGTTGGGAAATTTTCTAGCAAGCCAAGGGAAAGGGCTAGGCCATCACACAAATGCATAGGTGTGTCATTGTTTGCTATAATAGATGCCCCCTAATATGTGAGTTCATAAGGGAAAAATGATTGTTGAAATACATTATAAACTCTGAGAAGTGAGGGTGCATTGAAGTAAATCTGTAAAGGTCCTCGAACAATAGATCCAATAACAACCATCAACATACATCAATTAAGAGTATTCCCTTCCCAAGTCAGTCATACCCATGCTCGGGAGTGATATAAGCATGTCCACCAAATAAAGTACACTACGGATCCATGGTAGATGTGAAGTACAGATATATTCCATGCCCACGAATAGTACATAGTGGATCCATGTGATATAAATGAAGTAGCAAGCATGACCACAAAAAATACATAGTGGATCCATGTAAAAGTATATCATAGCCACAAAGAGATACACAGTTGAGATATGTCTCAAAATCAATAACAGGGGATATCTGGGACCAAAAGGAAATAAAAGGTTGATCCTTTGAAAGTACCAATGTTTGTGGTGTGGCACCATATGGGTTGGGAAGGAGCACAAAAGACGTGATGCTCATACTTTACCCGAGATATTCACAACGATCCTTCATGGTACATGTCTACACTATATGAATAGATGAGTCGAAGTCGAACATAATGAGACATCATTTGATTATTGGTCATTGCTTTATATCATTAACAAATGTGAGACAACCCACCAATGATAATAATGGGTGTCAAGGTACCAAGGTACAATCTAACAAGTGTGAATAAATGAGTTGATGTCGAACACCTGGTAGAAGCTATCGATCATGGGACATTGATGTATTCCCACTGTCAATAGCAAGGAAACCCACCACTAATGACTGCAAGCCCCAAGGTACCAAATATGACTCTAGATCCCCATCCTAGAGAAATATGTGTTGAATTCGATGGGAAGAGATCCGATGGAAGGAAGAAATTAAGGCATCCTTCATCATCCAACACAAGGGGTAGTGGAAGGCCAAAAATTTGGAAGAAATTGGACGAAGAGACAGATACTTGTGATGATGAGATTGACTTGACCGACTCAAGAAGGGTGACTTGCAAGGTCAAGAACTATCTGTAGAATGGTCGACTCGGGTTGAATATTTCCCTTGAACATAAGCACGACACATTATGTGACTTAGGCAACATAGAATATAAACTAGGATACATTTGTGATACATGAGGCATCAACAAATGCTCCATATAGTTGGAAGAATAATCAACCAGGGGAGATCAAACTCAAAACGAGAAAAAGTCTCCTAAAGCCATGCTAGACCCAAAATGATGAGATGCCGACTCAATATTGTGCTTTGTTCAAGTGAGACAAAACTGCTTCTAACACAAGAGATGAACACTCCCCGCCCTCCTTTTTGGTTTTTATTTTTTATTTTTTTGGTCTTTTTCATATTATTAAATCCTGAAAAAGAATAAAATAATGTTATAGTACAGTGGAGGAAATGAGTGTCGCGAGCACGCAAAATAGTCCCAAAGTGAAAGGAAAATACCTATGCTCAATGCAAGGAAAGAATGTGCAGGATATGGAAACTCAAGGGGTGTTTCCTCCAGGGATAAGGTGTCAAGTCGCAAAGGAGTAAATTGCAGATATGGGAGCTGGTAGGAATGCATAAGTAATGGGTTCAACAACAATATGTTGAAGCTATCATTAGACCTAAAAGCGCAAGCGGTCAATATGCAATGCAATTGCAACCCAACTTTAGGAAGTAAACCTCCCATGGTAGTACTTTTTGTAAGTTTAGTCTCTAGGACCTGAAAAAGAGTAAACTAATACCAAGGAGAACTCTTCTAATTAGAGTTCAACTAGAGTATTCATTTTTCGTAAATAGTCTGTTCTGATCAGAAAAGGGTTAAACTTATACCAAAAATACGTCCTTTCAAATCCATTTGACGAGTGTGAAAGAGACAATATCACTTGGTAGTCTGTTCATATTTAGGGAGTCTAAAAAGAGCTTAAATGTGGACTCCATTGTCCGTTTTCATAAATTTAGTCTCCTGAGCCCAAAAAAGTGTAAAACAAAAATGAGGAGAACTCTTCTAGCCAGTAGACTGGAGTATGCAGTTTTTGTAAGAAGTCTATTCGGTCCAAAAAAGGGGTAAAATTGTGTCGAAAAAACATTTCTTTAGATCCATTTAATGAGTGTGAAAGAAACAAGATCACTCGACAATCTTTTCAATTTTAAGGAGTCTGAAAAGAGCTTAACTATGGACTCTGTGATGCCATTGTGAGCAACATATAAAGGAGGGAGTCTTGCAGGTAACGACCAGAATAAGAGTAAGTAAGAAGCATGAATTTCAAGCAAAAACTCATGGTGGGACTAACTAGGACTCCTGAGCCTAAGGGACAATATTGTAGCATGAGTGCCATCATACAATGAGGTTCTAAACTAAAGCACCCGTGGAAGGTAGGCACTACCATCAACAAAAAGAATTTTTTAAGCGAATGATAAGGTTGCATCTCTTGTTAATGGGGTTGACCCTAATTTTAAGCAGAAATGACAACTGATAATGCAAATGTTCAAGTGAATGCACCCTAACCTAAATGCCAGTTATGAGAACATTACCTTCCCATACCCTTGTAAAAGATTTGGTCAATGGACAGGAAGAAACCAAAAAATGTCCAAAGTATAGCCTAAGACTTGAAAAAACAACCACATAACTACAAGGGACTGACCATTAGTTGAAATTTTGGAAAAAATATTGAAACAGTAGGAAGTGGGTTCTTACCATTTTAATAAATATTGGTTTATTTACCCATTTGGCAGGTTATTTTTACCATTTTACCCCAAAAACAACCAAAGTGACCAAAAACCCTAGAAATTCCAACGAATATTTGCGGAGCTTGAAGTAATGTAAACCTTTGCCACCTGGACCAAGTAAATACCCATACCCTAACTTGCAATTCCATTTCTTTCTTTGTTCATTTTCATAACCCTCTCTTGTCCAAATTGACTTTACACATCCGCATGATGCCTTAAGGAAACATGTGGATATCCGCAGCTGGTAGAAATACTAGTCATGGATATCTGCATCTGTTATAACTGGATGCCATGGATGCCCAAAGACAAATTTGAAAAATAAATGCTAACTTAGAAATGTGTTGGAATTTGGGCATGATGTTTATCCAATGGAGAGAGTGTGAACACAAAGAGGTTAACCAGGAGGTATTTGATGATGACGACGCCAAGCAAGCCCTACATGCATGCGGCATGTATAATTTTTTTAATATTGGAGGCATGTGAGCCAAAGGAGATTACTGAATCTCTTGATTGACTATTGGCACCTTGATGTCGAAGTGTTATGCTCGCAGGGAAATCACTGACAATCATCGTGGAAGAAATTTACTTCATTACCAGTTTGTCTAGGAGAGAGGAAGTGCCAAACTTATAAACCCATGGAGAAGGTGGGCGCAGTATTAATGAATACATTAATTATTATTGTGATGCCAACACTGAGAAAAGTGGATCTCGGGTGCCTATTAAACGAATCACCAATATGAGCCTCTGAGTCATTCTTTATACTATGATTTGGATCATAGGATCCAACTCTTTGCACTTGGAATATCGGGAAAAAATGTAGCATGGGGTCGAATGCTTACGACCCACGATGTTTGACTAGAGTACAACCATGCTCAAATACATGAAAATAAAACTTACTGATTGAAAGCTCAGGAGGACAAAGAATTTTGGCTTCGGTAGTGTCATGTGCACCTTCTTCTTTGAGGGGGTTCCTATGATGAGCCCAAGAACATATGTACAAGGACACTTGCGACCATGGCCAACCATGGTTTGATGGAATGAGTTGATAGCTCGAATAGGAGGAGGGAAATTATTCAACCCCTATGATGACAAATTTTTCAGTTGGTGGGAGTGGAAGACTCCCTTCATTGAGGATTACCCCTATGCAAGAATCGACTTCACTGATGATTCAGACATCATCATTCCTCCTAAGGAAGAGCTAGGAGACATAGGTAAAAAACAATTGTATTATTTAATTTTTCGTTTTCGAAAATATATATATGTACATCAAAAAGTAAAATATTTACTCTTTTTTTTAGATCCGTCATACTGATAAGTACTTTACTTTGTATGCAGATAGAGCACATGTGAGTCCGACTAACATCCTATAACATAGATGACGATGCAAGGAGGAGGTGGGTCCTAGTGATGATGCAATTAGGACCTTGCACAGTGTGGGAAGAAACATTGAGGGCCTCACTTGTAATGTTCTTATGACTACTGTTGATGACCTCCTCATGGGCATGAAATGCCATGTCATGGGGGTACCCAAAAAATGGGTTAGATTGTTCCAGTGTTTGGAAAACATCGCGATTTTCTATGACAGAGTCCATCGGTCTCAGGCCTAGATACATTATGTTCTCATAGAACCATTTTTGTACTTATATGACATTATATGGAAATCAGGGGCTCAGTACCCCCAAATATTGTATTTATGGGTCTCATTTTTCTATATATATACCATCTTTTTTGTGCATTATTTTATTTATTTATATGTTTTACTTGAAAATGAAAATATTTACATGTGAATATGTGTGCTTACATTACTGGTGATGTAAATTCCAATCTAAAATATAATTAGCGTAGGAATCATCTAGTTCATTGGCTCTCCTAAGAACATGCTCATAAGTAATAACATCAAATGAATGTTCTAGAAGATGTACACTAAGGACAAGTCGTAACAGCATTGGGTCGCGTATTTGATACATACCATTCAACTGCAAGACCACCAACTTTGAATCCAATAACACTTGAAGGAGATTAATTCCATGTGAAAATTCATCTCGCAAAATCTCAAAAACTGCGCTATACACGGAAAAATTGTTACTAGTTTCTCCGAGACATGCACCTCCAGCGGACACCAGCTGGTTGAAAGGAAAATAGATTACCCACGCAACATATGTTAAATGCCGAGTATGGCAACTAGAATCGTATGTGAATCCAATGTAGACCAATGAATCCTCAGGCATCTGCCACACAACAGAAGAATAGAAATCACGAATGCAACAAGGAGGTGAAAAAGTTCTAAACAAAACTATGTACAAAATACACAATAGTTACAAAAAGTGCTAGTGTTTGAGCCTTCAAGCTCAAGTGTAGTACTTATTAATATAGAGACAATTTCTAGGCTCCAACAACACATTACCTTCATAATATGTGAGCTCATAAGATCCTTTCTCCAACACCTGTCGCACAACATATGGGTCGTACCACACGGGGTTTAATTTTCCTACCCCTAGGGGTTCATTATCCCATTCATAGACCAACACAAGGTCTCCCTCAAAGAAAACCATAGGATGAATGGATTTGTCATACAAATAATTAGCATTCTTTGTGTGCTCCTTGTTTTCTAAGGTTGCATCTCGACATTGCTCGTCAATATGTTCAAGATAGACTAGGTGCTCCTTGAACTGCGTTGTATCAGGAAGGAGCTCGACCGTTATTTTTAGTGAAGGGATATCAGATTCAATCGTAAAAATTGTTTCCACCCCATGAATGAGATGGAAAGGAGAAAAACCAGTAGCAATTTTGACCGAGGTCCAGTAAGCCCACAATGTTGGATATAATATCAGGTGCCAATTCGTTCAGTTTGAGTTAAATGTTCTTTTCAATATAATTTTTAAAGACTTATTTACATCTTTGACCTAACCATTGGATTGAGGATAGTATGGAGATGAATTCTCCTTCCTAAAAACCAGTTTTGATGCTAATTCAGTCATCATGCATTTTTAAAAGTGACTTCTGTGGTTAGTGACAATCTCCTTCGAAACCCCGAACCTAGCTATGACCTGATCAAAAGTGAAAATTGTTTCAGTTTCCTCGTCATTAGAAAATGTTGGCATAGCCTCATCCCACTTGGTGAAGTAGTTGACAACCATGATAATGTAATGATGCCCCCTAGTTGAATCGAGGTGGCATGTCATAAAATCTACCCCCCACTTGGTGAAAAGGCCAATTGTAATGACGGGAAACATGGGAGCGGGATGCACACACATTTTCTTAGTTAATATTTGACACGGTGACATTTCTTGATGACCTCCATACAATCTTTGAATATCATGGGCTGAAAATTCCCAGTGCACAAAATATTTTGGGTTGTCGCCAACCCAGATAGGTGACCACCACATGCTCTACCATGGCAGTCATTTAACACATCCTTCGATTCTTCAAAATTTAGACAATGAAAAAGAATCGAGTCCACCCCACGCCAATACAATGTGTCAGTAATGATGAGGTAGATTTTAGCCATGTGACAAACTCGTCATGGCTTGTCTCGTGAATAGTTTGGAGGGAACTTAAAAGTCTGGAGATATATAAGAATATCCCCATACCACAGGTCAGACAAAGAGATGAGGAAAATATGCTAATCCAGAAATGAGTTTGTCATTTTGATTTCCTCATTCTCAAATAGGAACTATGACATTAACTCAGTGAAGACCAAATAATTCTTATACTTCACAAATGAAAAGTCAAAATAGAACTCTTGAAGCACAACGATCTGTTTGTTGTACATCCCTCCAATAATTCGCATAGTCAAAACATATTGGAAATGATTAAAAATGGTGATAACGGCCGTCTTACGTAGCAAAATATAGTTTTGAAGTCATTGGACAACATGAAACACTTCCAGTTCCATCTTTTCAATGTGTAGGAACTTGAGTTTAGGACCTATCAATGCGTGACTTAAATAATAGATGTTGTGCTCTTGGAGCTCATCATCTTCCTGAACAAGAACCATGCCAATTGATGATTCGACTGCTGCCAAATACAACAAGAAATATTGATTGTAGTTGGGGGGAATCAACAAAGGATTAAAAAACAAATACTTTTTTAATGCATCAAATTAATGTTGTGCGGCTTCATCCCAATAAAATGGGACCCCTTTCTTAAAAAGGTGCATGAAACCTTTCGTGATGTTGGCATAGTTCAACACGAATTGCCAGAGGAAATTTTCCTTTCCCTGTAGGCTTTGAAGTTGTCTAATCGTACGTGGGGGAGGAACCTAAATTATTGCCTCAAAATTTAAGGGTTCAACCATGATCCCTTTCGTAGAAACAATGAATCCAAGAAAACGATGAGAAATCGCACAAAATATACACTTGTGTAGATTCAATCAGGTCTAATAGTAATGGTATCGCTAAAAAACCAAGCGGAGGTGTAAGAGATGTTGGGATCATTTATGTGAATGAGTTGTTAGATCATCTAAGTATTCCTCCACTGTATTATTCATGTTGTGAAAAGAGAACATCATGGCCCATTGGAATGTAGCACCAGCATTTTTAAGACCAAAATGCATCTTCTTATAAACGAAGGTTCCCCAAGGACATATAAAGGTTGTATTGTGTTGGTCCTCCTGGAGAATCTCAATCTCGTTGTAATCGGAAAAACCATCCATAAACAAAATCATTTCACTCCTTATAGACTCATATAAAATCTGGTCAATGAATGGCGTTAGAAATTTATCTTTGGGACAAGCCTTATTTAACTCCTGGAAATCCATGCAGACATGAATTGTACCCTTCTTTTTATAAATTGGAACTGGGTCGGAGATCCATTCCATCAAAGGAACATGGTAGATGAATCCTGAATTAAGTAGATTTTCTACCTCTTCTTTATTTTCGTCACCTTCCTAGGGTTTAGGGGTCTCAATGTTTGTCGAACTGGCTTTGCATTTTTGTAGGTTTGAATTTCATGTTGAACAATCAAATGATCAATGCTAGATTTCCTTGTGATACCATGCAAACACATCTCGAAACTCTTTAAAAAGTTCCATGTACTGAACTATCTCATCTTGTGATCATTCTGATTCGATGAAGACATTTTCAACCACATTAGGATTCCTAGAGATGTTGATCAGGATCGTCTCCGATATATTATCCATATTTCCTTCGACATAGACACCATGTTTAGCTAAGGGATTGATTGTCCCATCCACACTTCTAACTATAGTTTATTTAAACTCTCCATTCTCTACGCGACTAAGTTTAGGAAGAAAATATGATCTGTGATGCATATCCTCCCATGGCCTTTCAGCTCTAACCATTGCCTCGATAATAGCTTCATTTGATGGAAATATGGTGTATAAATAGTCTTAGGATATTGAAGAGTTTTGAGCCCAAATAGGCTCAAGAAAAATATCATCCTCCACTGTGATTGCTAGAGTTTGATATGGGTTTGTCATGGCTTGTTGAATGACTTGATAAGATACTTTATCTACAAACAAGGGGTCGTCCATCCTTGCATGGAATTGACCTTCAAATGAACTAGAAAGTGAGGGAAGCCTCCATGGGTCATGGATATAGGACATTCTAAATGAAGCAACCATATTGATAACAGTCCTAGATTCAGACTCATGGAATCCGACCGGAGTGGTGAGAACATACAAAATCGGTGTAGGAGAATAAAATATCCCATAAGAGAAGGGTACATTCCACAACTAATACTCTTAGTTGTCGCCTAAGAGTTTTTGATCCAGGGGACACTGGTCTTGGGCATAGTTAACGCATGTAAAAGGTTGGATGCCACCCGATCAAGGGTCACAATTATTCCCTTGTGGGGAAAACATAAAATCCAAAATACTCTCGAGATGACAATCATCATGACATATGTCCAACTTTTTACTAACAACAGATTATAGTCGAGAGACATGTCGACTACTTCAACTTCCACGCAAATGTATTTTCCCCCTAATGTAACTAGACAAGAAGGAATCATACCATTTGGTCAAAACGAATGTCCATTGAAGGCAGTCAAGAGTGTAGGAGAGAGGGTAAGCTCAAGAGAACGGATAGCTTTCCAACATGACAAGGAAATTATGCATGTTGAAGCGTCCTCATCAACGAAGGTTCTCTTAACCAAAATATTGTTGCAAACAAAACCAATATAAAAATCCACATGATATGGAAGGAGAGGCCTCACGTCAATATCATCAAAATTCATTATGAGCTGACTGGAGGAATCGACAACTCCTATGGCAGACAAAAACGTAGCATGCTGGGAGGGGAAAATTTGAAGCACCTCTAAAGAGAAAATTGCACAAGGAGTTTGAGCCAAATCCTCAACAATTGAATAATTAGGGGCAACTCTTACATTATGGTGATGCATTTTCCATTTATAAACACCCTTAGGTATGCACGTTGTTGTCTCTTTTTCAGGATTCTCTATGTGCAGAGGGGACTGATGTTCTGCATTCTTCTTATCCTTCTTAGTCGACTCTGGATTATCATAATTCTGATATCTTATCAAGAAATATACATCCTTTAGATTCAAATGGCTAAGAATATTTACTACTCCTTGATATCTATCAAACAAAGGCACACTTGAAGTCCCCCCTTGCAGGTTGAAGTTGGAAGTACCACCTTGCATATTATGCCCTTGTGGAAAGGAATTATTCAATACAACAAGCTATTGTTGTTGTTTCAACTTTATAAGATGTTGGGATTCTTCCATTCGCGGGAAATAATGTGTAAGGTGATCTTCCTCACAAATATTGCAAGGAAATTTCACCTTCCTTTTTTCATATTTGTCCCCCTCAACATTCTTATCATATTTTTTGTTATTTCCCCCACTACCCTTCTTACCATTGCATTTTTTCTTCTATGGGTTACCGAGGACCCTTCAAAGTATTTTTTTTCACACAATGTACTTCCGAAGACTAGGTGGTGGGGGTGGTCTAGCCCAAGGATGGACCAGCCATAGGTTGTTGAATATATATTTTTTGCATCTGGCTCGTAGCCAGGTTTGCGGCTTTCATTTGAGAAGAACCCACTATGTCATCGACATGTGATTTAGACTCTTTATTTTCCACGTTGAGAGTAGATCATGGCGCATCCAACATAATATCATTGATTATTCATGATTGAGAGTAGATGAGCTCTAGTTGTTGCACCCGAAAGATCGTTTGTTCCTAGGAAAACACTCCCAAAGTCGCAACATATTTTGAAATGTACAGTAGTAAATATTCCAGGAACCACTCAAGGAGAAACTCAGGAAGAACCATAGCTTCAATCAATCTCTTGCCTCTCCTCCATTATCGGATGTGATCAGAAACATGCGTGGCCATATCTTGCTCAAAATTGGCCAACAATTTTGTCCCAACGTCATACCAGAAAAGGAGTTGGAAGTGGTTTAGAAAAACCATGGCTAAATCACTGAAAGTTGAGTACTTTCCCATTTCAAGTTCAATGTACCACTTGGCAACACCTCCGATGAGAATACGCTGGAAAAAACACAATCGAATCAAATCATCATTAAGTGAGTTGGTTGAACACCACAAGTGGAACGTCATCACATGGTCCTATGGATCCTCACCACTTTTCCCTTCAAACTTGGGTATGTATTAAGGTAGTGTGGTTGGGACCTCAAACCAGATAGGATTTTGAATAATGGGATCATTCATCAACTTGGATAAGTTTGGAAATTGGAGTGTTTCCAAAAATGGTAGATGAGGATGCATCATTGACTAATTAGCAACCTGAAAAGAAGGTCCTGGGTTGAAACTGACACCAGGTTGCTATAAAGAGTTTGTGGCTGAACCAGATCTTGGGATAAAACCCTGTGGCCCCTATTTGAATAGAGTAATTCCTCCACCCATCTAGTTCCCAAGAGGAAAACTGGGGTTGCCCCCAGAAGACCCCCCATGGAAAGGAAAAAATCTTGGCATGGTGGTATACTGACCGGGAAAGGGGTTTCCCCCTTGTGACATCCCTTGAGAGGGATTCCACTAGCCTTGGAGAGAGTTACTCCCTAATTATTCCCCCAGTGAAGACACAGGTCCTTTCTAGGTAACAAATTGACCTATGAAGGGGTTTCCCCTTGCTGACACTGTGAATGCAGTGAAAGGGTTACTCCCGAACCCACCGTAAAGTGTGCACAAGATCAATGTAGATGGAATACTAGCGGATTGATATATGTTACCCATAGAGGCACCCCATCCCCATGTGAGGTTAGGGTAAGAATATTGGAAAGGTCCCCTTCCAAAGAATGGGGTTGATGGGGGAATGTGTCCTCCACCCCAAGAAATGGCTTGGTAAGGAGATGGAGTGCTCTCTGCACCAAAATTCGAAGATTGGGGCACTGGCTAATAACTAACTAATGCATTAAGCACATCCATCAATGACATTTTGTATGAAAAAAACATTCATTGTTGATGAAAACGATGCAACTTCACTTGAAATTCGAATAGGATCGACGACCAATGAAGCAATGTTGTTGGTCGACACAATGATGGTGGATTGAATCACAATCGTCATTTTGTTCGACATACCAAGAGGAAATATTCCCCCTAATACTATCACCGAGGTGGGAGTTGCATGGGCTCCTGACCCTGACAACAACGCAATGTAATTCATAGTGACCCAATTGAGAGGGCTACTATCAGCGAGGTCCAATCTAAGAGGTGGGACTTGTAGGACTGGAAATGGAAAAGTCTTAGGTAACAAAGGATTAAAGTGTGGAGTGAAATCCCAAACTCCAAGGTCCTCAGGGGTTACCTCCTCTAGTTCTAAAGAATTAACTTCTAGAGGGTTATTGTTTATGATCTTGGTCTGATCGACTGGTAGAAAAGTGTCAGATGACTCAATCTAACACCTTTGCGGAGGCAGGGGAAAATTATTTCTAATCTATTCCTTGGGTGGAAGGCTTTGAAATATCCTCTATATTTAGGGACTTTGATGAGCCAATTTGAGTGATCAGCTCTCGATGAAAATCCACTCGCCTTCCTATAGTTGAACTACGTTCACCAATCACATCACAACAAATCCCTAATAGACAAGAAAAACAAAAACAACTTTGTCAAGATTCTGACTCAAGTGGAATAGGTCCCTAATAGACAAGAAAAACAAAAACAACTTTGTCAAGATTCTGACTCAAGCGGAATAGGTCTTGTGACCAAAATAACAACAAAGTGGGCTCGGGGCCTTCTAGACGAAGGCTCAGGTTGATTAAATCCCATGGTA
>SNQJ01S0084404.1:17452-32415 GCA_010110895.2 Picea sitchensis
TACATTCAACAGTAGGGATCGAACGTGTGGGTAGGGCATCAAATATCAAATTCTCGAAAGAATTTCCTTTCACATAGGTATGGGCATGAACAAAAACCCCAATACATGATATCTCCACTATGCTCAGTCCAACTTTGGAGGGGAATATCCTCAGTTATTCCTTACGCAACCTCATGTTTAACTCTTGTTTTAGAGGAGATTATGAACTAAACCTATATGACAACAGGATTCTTCACTCCCTATCTCAGACACCTATCTTGGTTTAGTGACCTTGGGGAAATTTACTCTCCAACCTACACTAAGGCCCTAGCCTAAAATGTTTTGTTCACCAAAGAAAAATGAAAGTCTCTAATGTATTTTATTTAAGCATTCATTTTAATGGGTTGTTCTTTACTCAGAAAGGGTGTAGATGCAACTTTGGTGATGTTCTGACTGACTCCAAAAGTAATGCAAAATAAGAACACAATGCAATTTCTTCAAATGAAAAATGGATCCAACTATGCTTACAAAGAAATTTTTTTTTCTTTTAAATGAAAGAAAAACATTTTGAATGCAAGATTTAGGACACCTTGAAATGCACACTACAACTTTCCTTTTAGAGACCTAAATGAAAACAAGAATGCAAAACTTGCAGCACTAGTTTCTTTTATTTTTCCAATACAAGGATACCACTACCAAAGTTATATGGAAATGGGACTACCTGAATGATAAATAATGAGCCCTTTTCTTGTAATTATGAGAGGCAAGGGTTTAATAAAGGAGATTTAAGAAAACAAGCATGTTTTTGTTCTTTTTCATTTACAAAAGAAATAACAACAAAGAGTTGCAATTTCTTTTTTGAAACAAGGAAAATTAGGTACAGAGACAGAAATCACTCAACCAAGAAATGATTGAAGACTCAATGGGCCTGGATGTTCAACCAAACCAACAAAGTTGGCCTCCCTATGAACTTGACAAACCTTATGGAAGATAACTAAAGCAAAATCATTTTCTTTTTCTGTATCATAAACTTTTTCATAAAAGAGAAGAGCCAGAAAGGGACTCATGAAACTCAAGGGAACTTAACAAACCAAACACCAAACCCATAATCAGACGAGGATTTTTTTCAAAAAATGAACTTTAACACAGATCTGGAACTATGTGCAGTGCAACTCACAGATATCCGTGGGTTGTAGAGATGAAACACACAGATGGATTGGAAAATTTTATAAATTAAAAAACCACTCCATAGAAGAGGGCTTTCAGAACTTGAAAAGAACTCTTGAGAAGCTAAATATCTATGGAAAACCCATAAAACATAGAAAATGCAACAAGGCAAGAAACAAGCAAGGGAACCTTAACAAATTGACCCAGACAAGGAGAATCCTGAGTATGGTCACCAATTCTGTTGAAAGGATATTTCCCCCGTGACTTTGGGTCAAGTCATAGTAGATCAAGACCGGATTGAGAAGACCAAAATATTCACTCATAAACAAATATGAAAAATGAAAGATAACAACTTTTTCTAGGAGAGACTATGGAAGGAAAGAAAAAGAAAGTGTGCACCTTGAATCTCTTGTTTGATGTCAATCCCCACTCCAGCTTTTCGAAGAGCTCCTAATTCTTTTCCAGAACCAACCTGCAAGATAGAACCAAGAAAATAGCTTCTACGAGGTAGTTTGATCTAGGTGGATATTGGTGGCCACCCATCTATTCCAACTGGCTCATTTTGGCAGTTTCAGTTTGGTAGTTTTGTTTCTAGTTTTCAAGTCTCAAACTTCCAGGGCCATTTTGAGGCCCTAAAGAACGTTTTTAGGGCTCATCACATTCAAACTAAAAATAGATTTAGATTCTTACAATGATATGTGTAGTCCTTGAGTAGACCTTTCGAATGGGATATCATGCGCCTAAAACAGAGGTTGTATGCAAAAGTTATTCCCCCGGGAAGTTGATACACCAAACTACCCAAAACGAGGTCCGCAAAACTTTTGGCTTTTCATCTTCCATGGTTAGGGTTTTGGATTTTCTTTATGTTAAAAAGGCCTTTAGAGCCTCATTGTAAATCATCTTTTTGAGAATGCGAGTAGCCGTCACATCTCTTCTCAAAGATAAGATGCCACCATTCTAGCGAGTCTTTCACTCTGTAATTTTACAGTCTTTGTACATTTTCGTTCATTAATAGAAATTGTGTATTATTGTATATCTGTGTTTATGGTTGCATCTCTGATACATTTTAGATATATTATTGGATATTCGAGATATCTCTGTATATTTCTTTATTATATATCCGCTCTCATTTCATGCCAAAAATAATCTGGATCAGTGGTATCAGAGCAGGTTGTTCTTGATAATTTTTATCCGAGAAATTTGGGTCTCGAGCTTGTCTCTCTTGAAGAAAATTTCTCTCTCATGCCCAAGAAACCCTCCATGGTGGAATAAAATAAAAACAACAGAGCAGGCGATTCTATTAATCTATTTCTTGAGAAAGCTCTCACATGACAGAGGGAAGAAATGATGGAGAATTTTTCCCACATCCTTCAACGCCTATCGATAACGACATGCACATCTTCATCAAGCGACCACTTTGGAGGCACATCACCCTTCAAGGTACAAGTTAATTTTGATATTCCCATATTTGAAGGACAAATAGATGTGGATGCCCTAGAAAAATGGTTAAATCTGCTAGAAGGTTATTTCTCTGTTCATAATTTCTCTGATGGGGAAAATATCACCTTTGCACTCCTTAAGTATCTCCCCCATGTCAAATATTGGTGGGAAACTCACTGGGATCAAAGTTCCACAGAGTTTTTTGGAATATATGGGGTCGAGTCCACTTGGGTTTTTTTGTGGACGTGGTAAAGGAACATTATTACCTTGTTGGAAATTATGAGGACCAATACATGAGATGGACCACACTATGGTAAGAGAGGGGCCAAGCAATTTCGTAGTTCGCCAATACCTTCCATACCTTGTGCACCAAGTTGGGTATAAAAGACTCTGAACGACATTTGGTTTTGAAATACCATGGGGCTCTACACAGATACATCCAATTAGAAATGGATTTTCTTGACATCTCATCACTCGGGGCTACTTATCGATATGTTGTTAACATCAAGAACAAATTTAAGCACCAGAAAAAATGAGAGTTTGGGTCTGCAAATCCACAATAATCAAAGTATGATAAAGATGATCCTAACAAACAGCCTCCTATAAACCATTCCAAACCACAGGAAAAAAAGGGTCACGGAAAGACAAAGAAGGGCATCGAAAAATGGTGTGTTTCCACAAAATCCCCTGGCACAACACCGATGAATGTCACTCAAAACAGTCATTGGTGGTCGATATCAAAGACAAGGAGCCGAACCCTAATTCAGAATATGAGTCAGAAAATATTGATAGACGACAGATCATCGACGCAGACCCCACTGCTATTATTGCGACCGTAGCAATTCAACGAGAAGAAAAAATAGATCCTAAAGAGGGAAGCACCTTTTTCATTCACAGATGTGGGTGAAGGGGACCTCGCTGCATTTTATTGTTGATAGCAGAAGCCAGAAGAACTTCATCTCAGCATAGGTTTTCAAAAATTTGGGGTTGTCGACAACACCACACCCGCAACCATATAACATTGAGTAGCTTCACCAGGGATGAGATCTTCATGTTAGCCAACAATTTTGATTGTCATATGGCATCCATACCTTCAAGGATGAGGTATTATGTGATGTTGCCCCACTAGATTCTTGTGATGTTCTCTTGGGCCAACCATATATGTGGAAGTGTCGTGCTATCTACGAGTCTTAGCATCGTAGTCTCATTGTTACTCTAGGGGATCATCTCTACAGGATACCATAGGTAGTTCAAACTACCATCCCACCTAAACAATTCCGCAAGGTATTATCTCATACTACAAAATTTAGCTTATTCACAATCTATTCAAAAGGTGAATAGAAAGATACTACAACCACAACAGCCTTAGCCCAAGCACCTTCTATCCAGCAGAAGCAGGTCGACAAGATTGCAGCAAAGTGCAAATATTCCTTATGCACATAGACATCTCATGTAGCCTGATTGGTTGAACAGATTCAACCTTGCCAACAACAAGTTTGTGTCAACCTTCCACAAACCAAGCAACACAACATCTCCAACAAGGAAAGCAACGCACCAAGATTCAGTTACAACAATCGCTTTCCCCTCTCCCCCAGGAACACAACGCAATGGAGACCATTTCTTCCTAAGGAGGGAGGAATGATCCAGGTCGATATCATTGACCACCCACCTATTCCAACTGGCTCATTTTGGAAGTTTTGTTTCTAGTTTTTGAGTCTCAAACTTCTGAGGCCATTTTGAGGCCTTAAACAATGTTTTTAGGGCTCACGACATTCAAACTATAGACGGAGTTAGATTCTAATAGAAACATGTGTATTCCTCTATTAGACCTTTCTAATGGGCCATCGTTCTCCTAAAACAAAGTTCGTATGCAAAATTTACTCTCTCGGGAAGTTGATACACCAAACTACCCAAAACGGGGTCCACAAAATTGTTGGCTTTTCATCTTCTAGGATTAGGGTTTTGGATTTTCTTTATGTTAAAAAGTCCTTTAGAGCCTCATTGTAAATTATCTTCTTATGAATGTGAGTAGCCTTCACATCTCTTCTTAGAAATAAGCTTCCACCGTTCTAGCGAGTCTTTCACTCTATAATTTTACAGTCTTTGTACATTTTTGCTCATTAATAGAAATTGTGTATTATTGTATCTTTGTGTTTATGGTTGCATCTCTGATACATTTTGGTTATATTATTGGATATCCGAGATATCTCTGTATATTTATTTATTATATATCCTCTCTCATGTTTGTGCCGAAAATAATCTGGATCATAGTTATACAATCAAACAATATACATATCATATATTATATCCAAAGTAAACTTGACAAGCAAAGACATACAATGTTACAATTAATACAAGGTAGGAGGGAAAGATAACTCTTCTATTAACACCAAATAAGAAGGTTAGTTACAACATATCTAGCCTTCAACACTACTTTGGAGCCAACTTCTCGGGTTCCTCCAAGAATCCTTCAAGCATAAAATCAGCCACAATACTCTTCATTGGATAGCCCAAATAGGAATAAGGAGACACCCTATGGCTATATATATAGGAAAGAGGCATTGGAAAAGGAGTTTCCAGATTGGGTAATGTTACTCAGAGGATAATAGGAAAGGGAGGCTTGTTATATCTCAACAACATAACCTTGCACCAAAATACTAGTCCCCATCCTGGCCCTCAATGGTTCTTTTATATCTTCCCCAAGGGGTTAGGGAAGTTGTAATCTATTTTGTACGAGCATGGGGACATTGGGAAATGAAACCAACTGAAAAACCCACCCGAAAACTCGGAAATATTTTATTTTTCATTATATTTTAGGGCATCCAGGGGTGTTATACTGACAAGTCGTGGATGTTCGCACTTTTCATCAAAGGAGATTGTGGATATGTGAAAAATACATGTTTTTTAGATTATTTGCATGAGGCAAGTTGGGAATTTTTCTAGCAAGCCAAGGGAAAGGGTTAGACCATAGAACAAATGCATAGGTGTGTCATTTTTTGCTATAAAAGACACAAAGGTTTTTGACCATGCACCTGTTTTGCATTGCATAGATCATGAGTTGTTTCTTGTGGCTCAAGGCTTAGCTACAAAGGAGGTAGTTGAGAAAATTCCTTGTGGGGGTATCCAACAAGGAATTATATGCACCAGTTGATTGGGGGATTGAGTATAGGAAAAATGTGGATACATCACTTCGGGATCTAGGTTCAGTTGATATTAGTAGAGTGATTGATATAGTGGCACATATAGGATACCGGGTGGTACGTGATGATATGGTGGTATGAAATAATATACAAATATATAAAGTGGTGTACAGTGGTGTACAATGGGATTTTGGGATGTTTCTTGTGGGGAGACCTCTATATAGGGTTTTAGACATATCATCGAGTTTGGTTCACTTAGGATTTATGAGTGGATTAACAAGCTTCATAGAGGGGAATATTGCTTAGAGATTGATATTCGATTGGGATATAACTATAGCGAGGACATAGAGTAAGATACCTGCATGGCTTCTCTTAGATGTGACCTTAAGTCCTTGGTCATACCATTGGGGTTGACCAACACACCTAACCCTTTCCAGTCTTGCAGGTAGTGGAAGTGGCATCTAGCAATATTTTTTTATGCCAATGGTATATTTGACAGGGCATGGAGGGATCACCTGAATTAGAAGAGTGAGGAAGGTAGGATTATAGCCATGTTAGAGTTCTTTTGTTTGGTCTATCTGGTTGGAGCACAAGAGGAGATATAGATTGTATTGGATCAATTCTTAGAGATGTCAGCTGACAGAGTGGTGGATGACATTATCCACTACAGAGGATGCACACATGTAGCTCTTGAGCCCATGCTTAGGGAGAATATCATGAGGGATATGTGTGATTCACCTTTGGCAGGTAATTTTGGGTACTCGTATGAGTATGAGGCACCACAAGTGATAGGGCGACTTTCCAGGGAGGTATTTAGAATCCACAGATTACTTGTGTACATTGAAGGTGATCGAGGTAGTAAATTTTCTGGTATAGTTTGGCAGGAGCCAAACAAAGTTACTTTTACAGAGTTGATTCCTAGTATGTGGCTCCCATTAGATGTTGGCTCACCAAGGAATTGACCCATTTTGACTCTGATGGTTACCAATACGACACAACAACAAATAAATTGTATTAGGATTAGTGGACTTCCAATTTGGTGGTGGGATTTGAGAATTCATATGAGTGATAGATTGATTCAAATGATGATGATCAACATAACTATGATAGTGAGTGGTTTTCTTTATTTTTTGGACATCAGTAGAGAGGAGGTCGAGATTTACTCTATATGGAAGGAAAATATTGAGGCCAGTTGTGGATTTGAAAACTTAGAATTCACTAAGACACCTTCACAGGTGAGGATTTAGGATAGTGGTTTAAGTCCCTTCAGGGAGTTTAACTTGGGATTCTAGGAGAGGAGGATGTAGACTGGGTGCGTTGGTCCGATGGTGAATATTAGATTAGTGTAGTGTCAGCATAGTGGTACCTTTTGAGGATTAGTTTGGTGCCCTAGGTTACATTTCTTGATAGTTCAACTATTATTAGAGATGTGAGCATCGATTTTCACTTTCCAGACTTTAATTTTGGGTATCTTAGGAGTGGTTTCTTGGAGGAGTGGTATTATGAGGAGTTGACCTAGTTGATGTAGCCAGTGATATTCTAGATTACCAGGGAAAGGAATATGGGCTCTTGTATCAACACCTTAAATATTAGTAATAGGCGTAGAGAGTGCTTCACACTATCTAGGCAAACATGAGAGAGGTTCACATGGAGAGGCATCATGGATGATGTAGGGGAGTATATGACTTATCAGCAGAGTAGATCGAGGCATACTCATTCCACAGGATGGAAGAAATCTTTGGCCATTTTTGGGTGAGAGTGAGAGAGCATGTGGACAGATTACACAACAGATTTACCTAGGATACAGTGGACTGATAGGATGTCTCTAGTGATTGGCCAATTCACACACTTTCCATCAGTATCTTCCGAGTATGGGGCAGTGTAGATGACAAATATATCTAGTGGAGGGATCTCTAAAGTCCATGAGAAACCCAAATTCATTGTGAGTAAATGGGATATACTTCCTTTTACGATATTCGGGATCGGGTATGACAGTGGATTTACAGGTTGTGGCTTCACAAGGTTGACTATGCCAGCTACTATTCATGACAGTAAGTTCATCCCTTACAAGTATGTCAGCATGGAGTTACAAGAGAGGGGGATGTAGAGCGGGATTGATGGTCGGATGCCAATTATCAAAATGGTGCAGCATCAACATGGTGATTCCTTTTTTAGGATAGCTTGGGACCTTGGGATTTCAGTAAGAGACGATGCGATAGTTGATACGAAGGTGAGAGCCATTTTTTTCCTTCATGATATTGCTTCCCTAGAAGAGTAGTTGTTTGATGGGTTGATTGAGTTGTTGCAACACCAAGTGGGATTAGTTGTGGGTGGTGTTTATGATAAATATGATGTCAGTACATTACCGAACAATGTATTGAGAAAAGGATGCTTCACATCTTAAAGGGTGGTTTGGGATCTTGGTATAATTTTTAGTTTTAGTCTAGATCAATCGATGGAGCATCAGGTCGTGATGGAATTGCTTGAGGAGAAACAATATTTGGGAAGGGAGGATTTGTCATGTCCCCATTTTTGGATCCCCCTGTTCGATAGTGGAAATGACTTTTTTTGGCTTGTCAGTGAAGAAAAAGAGAGTCAAAAAGGGTTATTTAATGTCACTTAGTTAGGATTAATAAGTTACTTATCTATTAAAAGTGACTTTTAATTTTAAAGTGAAAGAAAAAGGGGGATAAGGTTCACATTTGATTTAGTCAAAAAGGGGATAAGGGTTAGATTTGATTTGGTCAAAAAATGGAAATTTATAGAAGGCATGGAGAAAGGATAAAAGGATGGGTAGAGCCTCATTTTGGCATTATGAATTTATCTCTCATTTTTGGAAGTGCTCTTGGAGCCATTTTTTCATTAGGGTTTAGAAAAAACCTTCCACTATTGGTTTGGTTTCGATGGTCCAATATCCACCCTAACTAGACAAGAGGGGAATCCACCCTGGATTTCCATTGGATCCTAAACAAGAGGGGAATCCATCCAATATTTCAATCGGAAATTCAATTTTGGGGTTTGGTTTTCAGTAGAAGGAAGATCGGCTTGTACAGGAGATTGGAAAAACCTTATGTACGAGGTCGTACTCTAATTCCGCAGGTGCTCCGGAGATTTTGGGAAACTATACCAAGAGTCACCCCCACGGTTTGAACATAGGGTGTACCGTGAGGCCCTCGTTGGTTGTCTAGCCTTGTCATGCAAGGCCCCACTGGTTTTCCAGTCTCGTCCTAAGGGGACTTCTTCTACCTGAAATTGCAGAGATGTTTCAAGTACATGTGGTCGGATTGTTGCAGCAGGTGTTGTTGGATCAATTCATCATCATCTTTAACAAAGTTGTATAGGGTTATTGCATCATTCTGGGAGGAGGATTGGAGATTTAAAGTTAGCCTTCTGCAGATTGGAGAAGCCATCTACTAGTAGGGATCAAGGCACTACACCAAGTTTTGGTTTTTAGTTTATTGTTTGTTGATTTGTCACAACTGCTATAACAACCCTAGACACTATATTGGTGATCAAGATTCCATTATTAATAAAGTGCCATATTATCTCTTCTAATTTCTGGTGTATGCAAYATGTTTTTCAAAATGGCTATCTATGGGTTATATGTAATATGTTTGTGGAAAGTCCTTTTTTATTTTAATAAAATATAATGAGTATAACCATAACTATAATTGATAAACAACCAATTTTTTTCCCATCATGTTCCCCTTGGSGACATTACAACCACTCTGGAATACCCTCTCTTGGTATTTAGCTAGATTAAAGATGGTCATGAAGAATCTCTTAGATCCTAGTTTGAGTTCAACCTCTCCTTTGGGCTTCCAATGTGCCTTGATCCACCAAACGAGGGCCTTTTCAGATGGCCAATATCTCATAAATTTGTAGATAAGGGCATGTTCTTGCATGTACTGGATATTTTGAGCCATGGTGGGGAGTTGAGCCATGGATGGGATGAGGGGTGGTTTCTTCGAACCACCACATTCCAAAAGGAGGGGGCGGTGCCACCTCCAATGTTGGCCACCATTAAAGGTTACACATGTGGGTACAAGGAATCAACTAACAAGTTGCAGCGCTCATGTTATTTTCATAAAATGTATGGTATCTTAAATTAATTAAGGATATATAATTAAATGAAAATCAAAACTTTGAAAAAAAATATATAAGATTTTTAATAATTTTAGAAAATGTCAACTTTTAGATTTTAAAATAAAAACGTTGAATTTTTTTTTGGAGAAAAACTATCTTAAAAAACTAGACATTGAAAAATTAAAAATCTAACTTTTGAAAAAAAATGTTGATACTTTAAAACTAAGAAAATTCAAAATGTCTAAAAATTATCTCGAAAAAAATGATGCTATTGGGAGGACCATTTTTTGAAACATGGGTAAAACCAACAGCTAAATGTGACCTCTAAAAAAATGAAAACTTTAGAGAGTTCTCATCAAATTGGTAACTATATACATTTTTACATAAATTCATTGTATTGGCTCCATTTTGATTTTGTTGGTGGGTCTTTTGTGCTTGATAGTTATTTGGATATTGTGGAGACCCTCTTGTCAAATTCCTTGGGAGTATTTATGTGCACTAACGTATTTTTTGGTCCTCCTTTTGGACCAAAGGTAAGAATCTCTTCATTTCCTCAATTTTTAAATTTTCCCCATTTTTTAGATGTGTTATTTGTCAATGAATTCACTTCCCTAAAATTTCATGTTTTTCAATAATGACCAATTTTCTGTAGATTTATGGATATGGGTTGACATTAATTACACATTCATGAGTTTTTAAGGTAAAGGTTGATATTTTAAGGAAATTGTTTTCATGGGTAGAGTTTTAAAGGAGAAAATGCAAAAATATCAACAATAAATTTTCATTTTTTCCCTTTTACCTCCTCCTTCTCTTCTTTTCTATTTTAATTCTTATTTTTATCCTCTATTTCTCCACCCCACCCTTTCTTTTTCTTGTCTTTTTCCTCTTTACTCTTTTTTCTTTTTTCACTTCACTTCTCTTCTCTTCTCTCCCCTCTTTTACCATTTCTCATTTTATTTTTATCTCACATTTCCTTATACTTAATAAAATGTCTTCCATTAGCAATAATTGAAAACTAAATTCATGTACAATAATATAAAAAGAGGTTTCTCCCCTCTTTTACTATTTCTCTTTTTATTTTTATCTCACATTTCCTTACACTTAATAAAATGTCTTCCATTAACTATAATTGCAAACTAAATTCATGTACAAAAACATAAGAAGAGGTTTCTCCCCTCTTTTACCATTTCTCTTTTTATTTTTTCTCACATCTCCTTACACTTAAGAAAATGTCTTCCATTAACTGCAAACTAAATTCATGTACAAGAAAATAAAAGGAGTTTTAAAAACCTCTAGTTGTATGCTTTTCCTAGTTATTTAGTAATTAGCACATAAGATTCACTCTCACATGAGTGAGAATAAGAAAAACAAAAATGAAACATTCTTTTAAGATTCTTTGAATTGCTTCTATAATTCTCATGATGATGACTAATGTCTATTAAAACCGAATCAATTTATCGGACCTTAAGAGGGTAAGTGATTACCTGTGATTATTTAGAATTTTGTTTCTGTGCTCGAAAAGCATTAAGAGAATCTTTCCAAGATCACCATAGTTTTTTTGAGTTAAGAGGTTAGGAAGGTTGGTAGTGTGACAAATATTTTGAAAATGAGATCTAATCTGGGTATAGGCTGGATAATCTAAGACAACGTGTTTTTCATATTCAACCTTCTTAGTGTCACAAAGGTGACACACTCTTTCATCCCATGACGTTTTAGGAATTGACCAACACCCAGTTTCACTGTGGATCTCGTGAGAATTTGTTTTTATCTTAGTAATGCTTATTTTTTTCTTTACACTCGTAAAAAAATATAGATAATTTTGATCTTCTAAATTAGGGTTGATTACATCCTTATAATACCTTAACTTTATTTTTTCCTCTAACTCTTTATCACACCACATTTTCTCCTTAAATTTTGATTTGATGACATTTTTCATAGTATATTTATTTTTCAAAATGGTATCTTCCATGATTCCCCAATAGTTTAGCCAAGACTAGGCATCTTTATGCCATCCTCGCTTGAGTCGATGGTGGTTACGAMTGGATTTTGAAGYAATTTTAGGAAGCCTATTGTCTTCCATGTTATTTAACTTGYTATTATACGTTAGGTATCTATTCATAGCCATTCTCTGAATGGAGGAGAGGATTTTTTCTAAGAGTAGGATGGGATAGGGTGTATTTCCTTTAATTTTAGATTATAAGTTATAAAATTCTTTTGTATTTTCTCTATCTTTCTCCARGATTCACGAGAGATACTACATCCCAATAATTTACATCCATAAAGAATAACAAGTGTAACAAGAGTCTCAAAGAGGAGTTTCTTCTTATCCCAAATCCAAATATCAGATGAATTACAATTATTTTCAAGMCCATAATAAGCTTTCCATCCCCAAATAATCTTTTTATCAGTGCTATAATTCCAATTGAGCTTGTGGTGAAGATCAATTCCAAGATATTTGTATGAATTCACTTCCTCCAAGTTGTTGTTTTCATATACGAAGGAATCATAAGTGATTTTGTTGGATTTAATAACCATGACCTTAGTCTTATCAGTATTAAGACTCATACCCATATTGGAGAAAAAATCATTGAGGATTCTTAGTTACTTTTCAAGATCATGGGGACTCCTTGCCATAAGAACGATATCATCAACATAAAGAAGAATATTTATGAATATACTAGTGAGAGTAGGGTCGACACAACCTGCTTTTTCCAAAAAATCTTCTAACTTGTCAATGTATATGCCAAAAAGGGTAGGGGACAAGGGACAACCTTGTTTGACTTCAATATTGTAGTTAATCTCTTTCGACCAGCCCTCGGTGTTTTTAAACTTAGCAATAACTTTCTCATACATCCTTATTGCATCAACCCTCAACTTGAGAGGCACTTTTATTTCTTCCAACCTACTCCAAAGGTTTTTCCTAGGAACCATGTCGAAATAATTTTTAAAGCCAACGAAAAAACAAAAAATATTGGTTTTAATATTGTGGAACTCCTTTGCAATGATCCTAAAGGTAACAAGATGGTCCACGATTGAATGATATATCATAAACCCTGCCTATCATTTAGCTCTTTTACCGTGATTTTCTAGCCAAAGGATAATCTTCTTTTCCAAAATAATTCCATAAAGCTTGACTAAAATCGAGCTAATCATAGTGGTCCTATAATTAGAGGGAATGTTTCTATCCCCATTTTTAAAAATAGGAATAATGAGGCTTTGCGTCCAGGGCTTAGGGAATCCCTACTTAATTGCTAAATTAAAGAGCTTATGTATGTGCGGGATAAGGATAGGCCCTCCGATTTTAAAAATTTCAGCTTGGCAGCCTTCAATGTTCTTAGCTTTCCCATTTGCATGTTGCTTAACCCCAAACTCTATGTCATCTAAAGAAAAAATTTCATCCTCTGTAGGGACAATAGGAATGGTGTCCATGGCATTAGAGAACTCGTAAATACTTTTAAGATAGGAATTCCAGTCCCTTAAGGGAACCATATTACTTTGTTTAGTATTGTGGTTTAGAATTTGGCTCCAGAACTTCTTAGGATTCAGCTTAGATATTTGTGAAATTTTCTCTTTCCTTTTATTGACATAGTACCATTTTTTCCTTTTAATTAGGGGTTTTCCTACTTATTTACTCGAATAATTTAACTACATTTTAAACTTCAAAGGCTTTTCATAATAGTTTTAGAATTCAACAACTTCTAATTGAAACATTATTTTTGGAATAGTGGTTTATATTACATTATAATCTGTAATTTAAAACTTATAATATTGAAGAAATTTGAATGCATCATTACTATTTAATCTGTTAAATGTTAATTATAATTTAAAAGAGATATTTCAATTAAACATTAATTTTATCGAGAAGCGTTGTCTACAACACAATATGAGGGAGATGTGTAATTCCTTCCATACTCAACATGGAGTTGACATGTGACATTTAAAAAATTATTAATAACAAAAAAAATATTTCAATGTTAATCATAAATAAAATATTTTCATATCAACTTCATACATACATACAAAGAAAGTGATTGAAAGTAAAAAATAATATTACTTTCATTGTTAAGTGCTTTCTACATCCCAATATGAGAGAGACGTGTCATTTCTTTAGTGCTCAACATGGAGTTGAAATATGAAAAAAAAAATTAATCACATTTTTTTTTCAAGATCAGCCATAAATAAATATTGCAATGTCCACCTTAAGCTATATATATATATATATATAAAGAAATTAAATGTAAACAAATTTCTTATGTGTTGCTCAGTATGAGGGGGACATGTAATTATTTCAATGTTAAACATGAAGTACATACAAAAAATTGACGTAAATCCATCTTAATTCCAAATTTATCATGTATAAAAAGATTAAATCACTAAAAATGAAATATTTTATTTAAATTAAAAAAAAACTTGAAAAAAACTGATATCTCTATAAATTTCATCCCTCTCAACACATAGTAAATCCAAAATTAAAATAAATTCATACTAATTTAAATATAATACAAACCCTTAAAACATATAAATTACCTTAAATTAAAACATCTTTTATATTTTTCATATTTATATTATTATTTATTATTATGTACATTCACCATAAGTACATGACCATAAACTATAAAATAATAACTTTATATATCAATCAATAAAAACCATCATACACTTAACTTCCTAAAGTATTCAAGTTTACAAATTTCTATATAAAACAAATTTAACTTACCTTCCACCATACATTTTGAAAATAACAAACACATCATTTACACAAAACAATATATAAAACAAACCTTCCACCATACATTTTGAAAATGAAAAACATATCATTTACACAAAACAATGTGAGTCAATATAACAAATTTTATTTACCTTATACTATACATTTTCAAAATGACAAACACACCATTTAGAAAAAAACATTGTAAGTTCATATAGTTGTTGTCTCTAGGTTAGTAGAAAGGTACCAGTAATAATCATACACTTGTAAAATGTTTTGATAATATAAAAATTTCATTATTATTAAATATTGTTTGAAAAAATTGGTCTATTGATTCCACTTACGCATAAAGTGCATGTTGTATATGGGTTTGTGTTTTAGGAGTTTGAAGCGATAAAGGTCATTGATAAATGTTTTATTTACTTATTTTTTACAATGAAAAA
>SNQJ01S0084405.1:0-10286 GCA_010110895.2 Picea sitchensis
CCTGTAAATAACATACCTTAGAAAGCATCATCAAAAGAATTTATCCTCCCTTGAATTTTAGCCTTCTTTACTTCACCTTCCCTATGAAATTAGGCTTAGATATCCTTTGGTTACCTCAATCACCTTTATATATTCAATATTCTCAAGTGTCATTAAAATGAGAGAGCCTTGACTCTTATTTATACTTTCATGTAGCTTCCTCAAGGGGTTACCTTTTAACCATCTTAACCCACTTTCCTTATTTTAGGGTTAACCCACTTCTAACCACTTGTCAAATTAGTAATTTCTCCATTAAATTTATTATTTAAATAATTTATTTTGTATTCACTTTGACTTATAGTACAATCATCACTTCACTTTATTACTTATCTTCTAAAATCTCTTAAACCACTTTGACTACTTTGACCTTTTGGGGCTTCTAAATGACTCATGAGGGTTCTCCAACTTCACATGGCCATACCTCTCTAACCGTGATGAGTTATGTGACGTTCCACATACCACTGGAAATGGAATGAGATGTACTATCCATCTAGAATATTCTTTCCTACAAATATATCAAAACTCATACCATTATCCATCAAACAAACTTGGGTCCATTACCCAAACCTTTCTCCAACTTCACATGGCCATAACTCTCTGACCGTGAGGAGTTATGTGACATTCCACATAACACTGGAAATGGAATGAAATTTAATATCCATATGGAATATTCTTACCTACAAATATATCAAAACTCATACCATTATCCATCAGACAAACTTGGGTCCATTACCCAAACCATTGTGCTACCAGAATTCACTACCAGAATTTCTTCAAGGGTTGACATCAATGACAACCAACTCAATTAATCAACAGTTTAAAGGATTGATAATTGGAATAATTGTTCATTACCGATTAACGCCCCCCTCTCAGTAATCCAACAATTGGTATCAAAGCAAGTTCCTTCAGGAAACAATTTAAGCATTGGAAGGATATCATGGATTATTCTGAGAATGGAGTACCATTGTTTAATGGTCAGAATGATTTAAAGTATGACATATGGAGAGAAAGGAAGAAAGTATTTTTAAAGGAACATGTGTATGATATTTGGAAATCAATTGTTACATGATATGATGGCTCAAAAAGGGAAAAGATGAAAAAAAAGAAGGAACTGAAATGAAATAACAAAATTGCAGTGGATTTAATTTTGGAAGGACTATATGATTCAGTCCAGGACAAAGTGGGTAAATTTTCATTAGCTAAAGAACTTTGGGATAAGTTACATAATATCTATTCTTCGCCCATCATAGAGTTAGAGAATGTCAAAGAATATTTAGGTACAGATCAAGAAGAAATGTGTTCATCATGTCAAACAGATTCAGAAGATGAAGAGTACATAATCAACATAAGTATGTTGTTTTACTTTAATTGTGAAAAATAGGGACATCTTGAAATGGAATGCCATGAAGGAAATGAGGCAGAAAAACTAATTGAAATAGAAGACAATTATGAAGAATAACTGATCATTTATTTAGATGAACTAAGAAAAGAAAGAGAAGAAAACAAGTCACTCAAGAAAGAATTGATGAAACACAAGTAAAGTGTTCACATTTTTGAAGAAGCCCAATGGGTTATCGAGATATTAAAAACTCATCTAGAAGAAGCCAGAAAGATTGAATAAAATCTTGAAGATCAAAAGCAGTATTTGTAAGCCAACATAGAAACATAGAAGGCAGAAGAAGAAATGAGAGAGAAGATATTAACATATCATCTTAAGGAAATAACTAACAATCTAAACCAGCTTGAGATAGAGTTTGGTCAAGAAGAGAAAGGACTTGAAGAAGAAATAATTACATTAAAAATACATCTTGAAGAAGCGAAGAGAACAAAAGAATTCATGAAGTATCAGATAATGAAGAAATAATAAGAGGTTGAGAAGCTTGAAGAAGAAGTTGTCACATTGAGAAGTAAAATTGTCAAGCGAAGCAAGAATGTTGAAGAGACATAAACATTCGCATCAATTGTAGAGAATGAAGAGAAGTACTCTAGGTTGCTAGAAAAGAAGAATGAGGAAAAGAGCAAGAGTTATGTAGAAGCACTCAAAGGAATGAATCATGGTCAACCAGAATCTAACAAAACTAATAAATATACATCTTCAGGAATACGATCCATGTTCAAGCCACAAAGAAGCTTCAATCATGTTCATGATCAGTCAATGCAATAATTCAGAAGGACTACACCACAAAAAATATCATTCACTCCTAGGTATGTAAATTTCTTTTATGGTCATTTTTTTTATTGTACTTACTTTGGACATAAGGTTGCAGATTGTAGTGATTATAAAAGAAATGTTCAAGAAAGGAATGCTTATGTGGCCCCACGTAACATTGAGTGTTACAAATGTCATAACTATGGACACATAGCTTGTAATTGTAGAAGTGTGATCGATACTTCCATGAAAGATAACACTGATATTAGATATAAGAAAGTATGGATAAGAAAAAAGGAAGAACAGGTGAACAAAGACCATGTCCCAGAGATCGCAAGATTGAAAATAAAGTGAGATGAAGACAAATCCACAAAGAAAAATGAAGATGTCAGGTATAGAAAGGTTTGGAAAAGAAATGAAAGAAAAGAAGGACAGGTGAATAAGGAACAGGTTCAAGAGATTTTACTTTCAAGTATTTTAGTGAAATATGAATCCACAAACAGAAAGAAAGAAGTCATAGTTAAGAGAGATGATGAATCTACCGATGAAGATGATGATGACTCCTCATCAGAATGGGAATTGTTATGAGCCATCCATCTTAGAGACTCCTAGGTAATATGAATATTAGACAGGGAGAGTTTATGTGGTATATGAGACATACCAGAGAACCATCCTTCAAGAAACTTGCAGAGTTTGAATAGACAGATTCAGAGTAGTTAGTTAGCAGAAGTATAGTATGATAGATTAATTAGTTGTAGTAGTGAAGACTTTATGATAATACAATAACAAATGGGTCATCATTATAGAAAATTATGTAGCAGATTCTTGGAAAATATGGACAAAGATGGATTCGTAAGAACACTTAGTAGGTTTGGACAGATATATGACAGTGGACGAGAGCATGGAATCATATATTGGTTCAAAGAGTGGTTCAGAGACAAAGGAAAATTATCATAATGGATGATAATAACACAAGAATATTTGAATGCTGCTACATCATTTATCAACATGGTGTGCATGTGGATCCAACCAAGATCTAGGTCATCCATGACTGGCCAACCCCAACCACACTCTCTGACCTTCGAAGCTTCTTGGGCCTCGCCAATTTCTATCGCAGGTTTGTGTTGGGATTCTCTCATACTGCATGGGCCCTCAGCCAAGTAACCAGGGGTGGAGGTAAGGTAAAATTTGTGTGGGGCTTGTCCCAACAACAAGCCTTTGATGACTTGAAGCAGTGCTTGTGATCATCCCCGAGACTTTCATTACCGGACCTGCAACATCCCTTTGAGATCGAGACAGATGCTTCAGACTATGATGTGGGCACCGTTCTCACTCAAGATAGCCACCCTGTGGCGTATCATAGTGAGACACTATCAGATGTTGTCCGTAAGTACCCTACTTATGAAAAGGAAATGTACTCCATTGTGAAATCCTGCCGCCAGTGGAGACATTACATTCTGGGAAAGGAGATATTCATCCACACTGATCAAAAGACACTACAGTTCATGTAGACCCAAGGAAAATTGCAGAATGACCGCTATCAGAAGTGGTCCACATACTTACAACAGTTCCACCTCAACATCAAGTATAAAACAAGAGGTACCAACCGAGTTTTCGATTGCCTTAGTTGACCTCCAGTCGTGACACTCACCACGGTGCTATAATCTTGTGGCCATGAGACCTATGGATGGCCCCACCTTTATGAGACAGACCTTGACTTCTCCACCACCTACCAAATGTTGGGAGAAAACTTAGTGGTCGCTGATTTCCATCTTCAGGATGGGCTTTTGTGCCATCTGGGCCATCTCTGCCTTCCATCAAGAGAGCACGTGAAGCTGGTTTGGGAAGCTCACTACAATAGGGTGGCATGACACTTTGGAATCGAAAAGACAGTGGCAGTGCTGCAAAAACATTTCTACAGGCTGAAACTTCGACAAGATGTCAGCAAGTATATCAGGTCCTGCACCACCTGTGCTATTGCTAAACTGACCACTAAGAAACATGGCCTATACACCCCTCTTCCTACTCCTGACAAGCTGTGGGAATCCATCTCCATGGACTACATTTCAGGTTTCCCATCCACCAAGAGGGGCAATGAATGTGTTTTTGTGGTTGTTTATCGCTTTTCCAAGATGGTGATTCTGGCCGCCTGCAAGAAGAACATCACTGCAGCGGCCACTGCCAAGCTCTTCTTTGAATGTGTGTGGGTACACTTTGGGATCCCAAAAACCATTGTCTCAGATTGGGACAGTTGGTTCCTCAGCACATTCTGGTCGAGCCTCTGGTCACTGCTGGATACCAAGCTCACCAAATCCATTGCCTTCCACCCCTAGACAGATGGCCAAACTGAGGTCATCAATCAGATGATCGTACATATCATGTGCATGTACAATTCCAAGCACCCCCACACATGGTATGAGAGTCTTCCCTATGTACAACATAGCTACAACCAAGCCCTGCATAGCTCAACTGGCCACAACCCCTTTCAGGTGGGGTTGGGATTCCAACCATTGGGCCCCATGGATATTGCAATACCCTTGGCGAACACCTCGACCAACTCATCTCCTGCTCCACCGGAAGCTGACAAAGACACCCGATTCATTGAGAGGATCCATCACATTTTCCAACAGGTTCAGGATATTTTACAAAAGTCCAATTCTAGGTACAAGAAGCGCCATGATCAACACCAGGTGCCACATAAGTTTTAGGTGGGCGACAAAGTTTGGTTTCACTTGCAAAAAGAATACCGTACAGGTCCCCATAGGAAGCTTCACCCACTTCGGTATGGGCCATACACCATCACCAAGGCTGTGGGTGACAATTCTTTTGTGCTCAACATTCCCCCTTTCCTTGGCCTACACCTAATCTTCAATGTGGCTCTCCTTCGACCATATTTCCCACCATTATTGGACACCTCAGAGATAGCAGAGTAGTTGAAACCAACATAAATCAACCTTGATTGCATGTAACAGGAATCCAGTGATCATATTGTGTACACATAGATCAAGGGCACCCAACAACAAAGGATCCAACTTTATCGAGTTGTCAAAGCAGGGCAGCTCCTGCACCAAGGCAAGTGGCTCACCTGGGGCCAAATTCAACAGAAATTTCTTCATCTGATGGGGGAACTCAATGAAATGGAGACCACTAATTCCTAAGGGGGGAGGATTGATCCATATGGATTTCGGTGGCCTCCCACCTATTCCAACTGGTTCATTTTGGTAGTTTTCTAGTTTGGCAGTTTTGTTTTCCTAGTTTTCGGGTCCCTGACTTGCGGGGCTGTTTTGAGGCCCTAAACAACATTTTTAGAGATCAACACAGTCGAAAATGCCCTCATAGACCTTTCCTCGGATAGACCTTTCCAACGGGCTATCATGCACCTAAAACAGAGATCATATGAAAAAGCTATGACCCCGTGAAGTTGACTGACTAACTTACCCAAATGGGGCTCACGTGAATTTTGGCACTTCATCTCCTAGGGTTAGGTTTTTGGATGTCTAGGGTTTTTGACATTCCTATTTATTGTAAAAATGCCTTCAGAGCCTCATTGTAATCATCTTCTATCGAATGAGCACAGTCGTCACATCTCTTCTCAGAGATAAGCCGCCACCATTCCAACAAGATTGTTTTCTGCTGCATTTTACAGTTTCAACTTATTTCCTTATTGAATAGAAAACCAGTTTTATTGTATCTCTGTTATTCTGTGTTAAGCATCTTTTAATAATCTGTATTCATTTCTTTCTGCTCATAAAATTCAGATCAACAAGTGCTTCCCACCACAACATTTATGGCTACATTAGTGGTGAAGAGCTAAATTTTCTCTAATACCACATGTCATGAAGGTGACAATGTGGTGAAGAGCACCAAATTGTTTCATCAAACAAGCACTGATACCACCTATCATGACCCCACATGATGCTTGTTCAGATCTTAATATTGTTCCCCTCTTGAGGGAATGCTACACCACGACGATTCTTACTTGACTGCTTGGAAACACTAAGAATACTTCGTTCGAACTACACCTCTTCACCTAGAGCATACCCATACTCCATTCTAGGATACATGCGAGTCACATTCCTACTCTAGTGCAACTCTTGTATACTTAGACATCCTTGTTAATAGTTAAATGCTTATTCATTTAAGCATGCATCCAAGAACATGAGAAACCAAGAGAACAATTGTGAAACAAACAAGAGACATACACAAAAATAGTGTGGACAACACAAACTGTGCCTAACACATGGCTAAGTATTTTTATTGTGAAACAGTTACAATATGAGCACTACTGGCTTGATTTACAACTTGGGTAGAGTCACATGACTCGCCTCACCTCTCCAAGACACTCATACACATATTCTTCACAACATGACTGTCTATTGTAACCACCTACGTTGCGCCCAACTTTAGACTTATTGTCCCTTCTCTATCATAGACTTCACCGAGTTAACATAGACTTTGGTTCTTCCTCGCACTTTCCTAACCCAGAACTATGTTACAAACTTCCACCAAAATCTCCTAGTGTGTCCCACCCTTGGACACTTTTCTTCCATCTTCAAAACTTTGTCTCAGTTCTTCCTTTCTTTAGAACTTTACCTTAGATTCTCTCTCTTTTTCTTGCTGAGTTTCTCCCCCAAAAATTGTTTCCTACCTTTATTGTGTGCCCTTGTTCTCTTATAGGAACTCCAAGGGTTGCCAATGCGAAACATCACATCCTTTGGGTGTGTCACAACACTTCATGAACCATCGCATTCAAACAACTCATCGTACCCTTTTGTGGACTCGGTGCATCCATAAACTGTTGTGTCTCTTGGATCGACTCACACCTCTCTTGGGAATACGCCCCTTTCCTTGTGTGTTTCATTGTGCCGATTGATGAGACTTTTAGTGGGTGTGTCAATGGTGTCATCCAACCTCTTTAACATACCAATGCTGCCATGGGCAGGAGGGTTGAATCCTTGGGAGTACGCCCAAGTCACCCCATCCTTTCCCAAACAAAACCCAAGTCTCCATCAACCATCTAAGGAAATCAAGGTGTGTGCCCCCTTGGTACCATATGTCACCATCGTGTGCTCAAGGTGATCCTACCAACACCCACATATCTTTGTTTGTACACTGATCGTATGGCCTTTGTGTTCTTTTTTCCGACTCGTCCCCAAATTTTCCCGAGTGTGTGTGCTTGGTGGGTGTCACAAAAGACCTTAGAATTCCCATAACAAAAGTTTTCTAAATATTCCCTATTGCAAGAGAGAAACATTTAGAAGAGATATATAATTCCCTATGATTTATATATTATTGGATTATCCCTTACAATTTCATGGCAGGAATGGCCAGTACAATGATTGTTTTCATATCACATCTATTAGGTATCATGAATCACTTCCACATAAGAGAAATGTGGTGGCCATACCTCTCTGCATCACCACATGGGTCATACTTGTAGCCATGGGAAACATCAAAATGGTTTCTTTATAATCAAATAAACCATGAATGATGAGGAGTTGACAATAAATGATGTTGGCTAATGGATCTCCTTGGTCAAAATTAATTCCAACTGTTGTGAACCTACCATATCTAATAACTAGCATACCCTCAAAGAAAGGGAAAGGGAACACCAAAGTGATATAGGATGTTTATGTTACTTGAAGATAGGAGAAGTTTTTTTTTTGTGGATGGTCCATTAATAAATAATAGAGGATCAGTTAAACAAGGTTCATGAATAATAGGTTAAACAACTTGTGAAAGACAAAGAGTATTTCCCAAGGTTGAGAAATCTTGTGTCATTCATTGGAGATGGTATTTTTATTTTATTCACTTATGATGACCACTTTCATGTTCATTTTCATGACACCAAATTGTTTGAAGAATGACTAGGTCATTTGATCCCTATTCATCCCAATTTTACTTCAGATTCATCTAATTTTGATTTATCCCCAAATTGGGTTTGTGATCATGTGATTGTTGGTTGGCACACACCAATTATCAATCTGCAAGCCATCAGGATTTCCTATTTGGAAATTCTCATTTAGAAATAATATTTCACCATGTTTAATGTTTTTCCCAGAACCCGCAACCTACAAACATATCAGGCTTACTTTTGTAGGTTTTTTCTCCATCAGGACAACAAGTTAACATACGCTCGTGATTTTTGTGAAATATGAAAGTTGTTGGATGATATTTTCAAGTTACATGGCATCATATTTTCAAGGATGAATATTGTGATGACAATGACAAGGATGAAGGTTTTTTCGCAACTAAAATAGTAACAATCTTTCTAGGCCCGTCATAAATTCCTATTTTTGTGAACAAACTAGGTGATAATCCCTTAATTCCCATCACCAAAACTACCTCAAAATAATGGTGACAATCAATGATTGTTTCCATATATGTTCACCTAATGGAAACAATTATAGGTTGTCACTTTTTATCCTTCAATGCACTTAATGTCTATCCTTTAATTTTATTTGTATTTAAAATTTAGTACTATTTTTTTAAAGTTGAGGTTGATATTTACCTTAACTTATGTTTTATTTGTATTTACCCATACAACGAAGGTATTATGCCTTATAATTTATCTTTAATAGATATCCCAAGTTATGTTGAAAAGAGTCTCAAGCCACCACATCATAGGTTTTGGATAGGAAACTTTTGTCTTGTGAGTGAAAATTGGTGGTCTCGATCCAATGTCAAACAAACAAGACTTAAGTCATAACATGATTTAGCTTTGGAGTTCATGGTCCATATGCATAGGGATTTAGGCCATCACACATTCCCTATGTGATATAATGATGGCCATTTCCAATAAACAAGTAATTGATAAATTGCACAAGCTTCATCAATTATGTCTTTTCTTTGTTTTTTTCTCTCATATAAGAATCTTTTTTCTCCATAAAGAATATATTAGTATGAAATCATTATTTAAATACAAATATTCATCTAGCACAACCTTGTTCTTGCCACCAAACTCATGAGCCTAATTGGCATGATGTTGGTTTTCAATGACATAGGCGATGAATATAAAGAGCGCGACCATGACAATGGGTATGTTGGGAGTTCCATGCATGAAATTAATCCGAGAAAGTTCAAATGAAATGAGGAAGAGATATGATATATAGAGTGGGTGTGTGAGTCATATTTGAGTATGGAAACCCTCCCATATTTTCAAGGCATGCAAACATTCTATCCATGTCAAATTTCAGGGGATTCATAAACAATTTGAAAAAATTTCAACGTTGACCCCATTCATAGGCCACGGTTGCCCATGTCTAGTCCTAGTACAATGTATTTTAGCTATTTATTTTAAAATTCATTGGAAACACATGTTATTGCATTTAGTATTGCAAGGGCATGCAATAATATCGATAAGCAAGTACTTGATAAATTGCAGAAACTTCATTAGTTATGTATTGTCTTTGTTTTTTTCTCTCATCTAAGTACTTTTTTTTATCAATAAATAATATATTAGTATGAAATCATTATTTAAATATGAAATATCATCTAGCTCGACATTCTTCTTTCCACCAACAGCATGGGCCTAATTGGCATGATGTTGGTTTTGAACGACATAGGCAATGACTATAAAGAGCATGACCATGATGATGGGTATGTTGGGATTCCATGCATGACATTAATATGAGAAATTTCAAAACAAATGAGGATGATATACGATATATAGAGTGGGTGTGTGAGTCATATTTGAGTTTGGAAACCTTCCCATATCATCAAGGCATAAATGAGCTTCCCATATCCTCCCATGAATGAGATTCTCTTGGTTTCAAAAATAATTTATTCTCTAATGAACAAGGCCAACCACGTGAATTTGGAAGCGCATATGTCCCCTCCCCTCCCCCTCATATCACTCTCAATTCCCCAATACCCAATCTATAAAATAGAAAATAATCGAAAACAACATAGTAAGATTCATGCATAGAAACTATCAAAATAAAAATTAATTAAGGTAAACAAAATTATGTGTTTGTAAATGATAATTTTAGTTTAGAACGTACACTATGGCCACTATTTTTAGGTTTGACATAATAAACAACATGTAACATAGGATATAAAAAATTCCATAAAACTTAAAAACATGTAATTAACCCAC
>SNQJ01S0084405.1:10336-21404 GCA_010110895.2 Picea sitchensis
AATAGAGCAATATAATCCTTTTTAAACACATTATATAGGTGTTTTTTTTTTATCTTTATGATCAATATAACATTATCATTCAACAAGTGCAGAATAAATAAACCATGAAAAAATGAACAACCATACACATACACAATACACGAATATTTTTGCATGGAAACCCAATGTCGGAGAAAATGACATAATTTTTTTTATTATATGTCTTTAAGAATTACATTCATTGGAAGAACCAACTTCCTTTTTTCTCCAGCTACAACTAGAAGGAGGCTCCAACCCCCTGTATTTTCCAGGATACAACCTAAGGGAAGCTACAACTCCCCAATTCTCTCGCTACAACTAGAAGGAGGATACAAACCCCTATGTTCTTCGACTACAACCACCTATCCCTGCCCAATCCAACATCCCTTAAATATAATTTCCAAATCTGAAAAAACTTTCATTCTTACTGTTGACCTCAATTACTTTCACTTCTAACATATGTCACTGTCACTGACTTGATTCTTCTTCAAAACTTTCTTTTGTATCCATGACTTGTATATATTGCAACATGAAAGTATCTGCGCTTCTCTTAACTACAACTCATGGATGTCCATGATATTCTTCACTGTAACTCGTGGATTACTAGTAATTCTCTCAACTTCACTATTGTTTCCTTTGTAAATTGTCACTGCTGAACCTGATACTAGAACTTATCACTGTAGTATTAGATTTGATCATATATGTCACATACCATATGCCAAAATTATATACCATGAATTGAAGTCAATAATTCCTCATCAACCAAGTTCCATACATAAACCATGAACCATTCATCAGATATAGGAAACCCTTACATCCATCATACAGGAAACCCTAATTGTAATGCAACCTCAAACTGTACCAGTTTCTTCACTAACACTCTTCAACCAAGATGTCTCAAATATTCTCCAAAATCACAAGATGTACTATAACAAACTATCTCATGGAGTGTGCCAACCATAGCAAGACAATACACCAAAAATATACCACTGTAGATCTTCCTCATACAACAAGTTGGTTACCAGCCACCATAGGAACCATCAAGGGTACATGCTTTATCTTCCATGATCAAACCTTAGGCCATTACCAATAACCAACTACAACAAGTATATAACATACCTTTTAATTTATGTAGAAGGTTCTGTTGTACTAGATCACTATCACACCTTCCTGTAGTCACTTCTCATCCCTACAACTTGTCACTGATGATAGATAATATCTTCCTTTTCATCTTTGGCAACATATCCATTCTTTATCTTCAGTAAGCCCGTGGGTATCCACGCTTTGTCCCACTATGACCCGTGGATGTTGACTCCCTTCTAGTACTGCAACTTGTAGATGTCTTTAGTAAAACCCTATTTCAGTACCCACAGTCTCAACCCTTCGTACCTACAACTTTTTCGTTGTTTCAGAATCACTGCTATAGATTTTTCAATGATACCTTCCCATTATAATTCACAAAAATAAATATTCAATGTGCCCAATTGGTGCTAATAGGAGGTTGTTTCTCTCTTCTTTATACTCTCGAACTAGCTTTCTTAAGGGTTACCTTCTAACTCACTTTACCCAACTTCCTTCTTTTAGGGATAACCCACTTCTAACCACATTGTCCACTTACAACCACTTTATCCACAAATAGTGAAATCACCACTTCTAGTTGCAACTAATTTATTTTTAAATATTTTCTTTTTGCAATAACTTAACTCAAGATTAACTCTTAGTTACAACCACTTTGACTAGTAAACTTCTTTTAGGAGCTTCTAGAATAAATTGACATCTTTGACCTTCTAGGGGCTTCTAGATAACTCGTGAGGGTTTTCCAATTTCACATGGCCATAACTCTCTAACCATGAGGAGTTATGTGGCATTCCACATATCATCGAAAATAGCATGAAATGTATTATTCATCTAGAATAGTTTTACTTGCAAATACATTGATATTCATACCTTTATACCTCAAACAGTCTCGAGACCCTTAACCAAACTGTTGGGGCTACTGGAATTTTCTACTGGAATTTCTTCAAGGGTTGACATCAATAAAAAGAATTCCAATTAATAAACAATACCCCCCTTTGGCATTGATGGAAACACTCTAATGCAACACTGTAGTCATATTGCTCATGCTCCCCTTGTGACTATCTCTCTCTTTGGAATCATTCCTCTATGATCTCTATCCAAGCATCTAACTCTCTATCCATTAATATGATAAATATCACCCCCTTTGACATCAAGGGAAAAGGTAACTTCCTATCGAGGTTTCTCCCCCTAACTAGACTTCCACTAGGGCTACTCCCCCTTACTAAAATCTCCCAAAACTGAATTGCCCTCTTTATGGTGCTTCCTAATTTAAATCTAAGACATATAATAATAACATTCAAAATTCATTGTGGGGCAAAAACTATGCCAATTTTCAGACGAAGATACTCAAAGGCTTCCATTGGAACCAGTTTTGTAAAGATGTTTTCAATTTGTGTTTGGTCCCAACATACTCAACTCGAATGTTCTTCTCTGCAACCTGTTCCGATAGAAAATGATACTTGATTGGAATGTGCTTCATCTTGAAGTGCATAACTAGATTCTTTGAGATACTGATGGTGTATTATTGCAATATATAGGAATGGGCTCATCATACTCAACCTATATATATGTCAATTTTTTTTTCATCCATAAAACCTATGTATAACATGTTGTTTCTTCAATATACTCTGCTTCAGTTGTAGACAATGATACTGTTGATTTTTTCTTGCTTAGCCAAGATACCAAACACTCTCTTAAGTAGAACAATGCTCCACTTGTACTTCTTTGGTCATCAATGCAACCTACCCAACTTTCATCTGTTTAGGAAATAAGTGATAGATCCTTTCCTTTTGGATACCATAATCCAAACTCTTATGTACCCTTGATATATATGAATATCCTCTTTACTGGTAGAACATGTGATTCCTTTGGTGCTACTTGAAATTTTACCACCTATCCAACTGCCTGGATTACATTTGGTTTGGATGCTGTCACATAAAGTAAGCTGCCAATGATTGACCTATACTTCTTCTAATCTCTACACTTTGAATCATCATCTTTAATTAACTTACAACTAGTCTGCATAAGATTATTGACGGGTTTGCAATCTTCCATTCCGAACCTCTTTAGCATTTCTATGATATACTTGGTTTGAGAAATAAAAATTCCTTGGTTTCTTTGACATATCTGAAGACCCAAAAAAAAGGATAATTCTCCAAGTAATGACATTTCAAATTCATTCTGCATATCCTTTGCAAATTTCTGGCTCATCTTGTCATCATCACATCCAAAGATAATATCATCAACATAAAATTCAATTAAAAAAATAATACCTTGATTTACCTTGATGTACAGTTTGTTGTATACATTTCCTTTCCCGAACCTTTGCTTCTATAAATATCTATCCAGTCTGGAATACCATGCTCTAGGGGCCTATTTGATACCATACAAGGCCTTCTTCAACTTGCAAACATCATTTTCATTCTTTGATAACTGAAATCCTTTTGGTTTCTCAATATAGACTTCCCCTTCAAGATCCCCATTTAGGAAGGTTGATTTCACATCCATCTAATACACTTTAATATTCTTGGAGCATGCACAATAAATGATCTATCTGATTGCTTTTATTATGGAAACTATGGCAAACGTCTCTTCAAAATTGATAAATTCAACCTAATCATATCCTTTACATACCAATATATCTTTGTTCGTGGTAACCTATCCATATTCATTCAATTTGTTTCTGAAGATCCACTTTGTGTCAATCACATTCTTGTACATTAGCCTTGGAACCAATTCCCAAATGTCATTCTTCTCTATTTGATCCAACTCTTCATCCATGGATTTTATCCAGAATTCATCCTTGTTGGATTCTTCAAAGATGCTTGGCTCAATTTAAGATAAGAGTGCTAGGTGTAGTTATTTTAGTTAACAATTTCTTCTTCTACTCTCAACTCCTGCATCTTTGTTCCCAATAATTTGATCTAATGGATGATTCTTCTGTATTCATTTTATAGGTGTCTTTGGAGGTACATGAAGATCTTGTTGTTCTTTCTCTTTCACTTCTAACTTCTCTTTTGCATCTTCCCTTTCTACTTCTTCTAACATTTCTTCTTCTTCGTGAGCCTGTTTCATTGACTCCTTTTCTTCTTCCTTTATTTTTCGTCCACTTGTCTCATCAGCCGTCACATTTATGATTTCCACAACTTTGTTGAGCCTTATATTGAAACATTTGTATTATTTCCTTTTGCTCAAGTACCTTGTTAGTACTACATGTCTCACCTAGACGGATATAGGTGTGAGCCTAATACCCATAAAAAAACTGGAAAACTGAAAAATTAAATTAGGTTTATGTTCAGGTAGACCATCAAGACTCTATGAGAAAAGAAAGGGCAACAAACTATAGATCAGTAGGATACCATTTGGCATGGAGTCATAAACATCCTACAGATCAAAGGAAAAAATGTATACCAAATAAAGGTTAAAATAATTATGGGTAGAAGCATAGAGAATATGACAAAAGGAAAAACATCCATCATACAGAGATCCTTTCTACAAAATAGATTAAATAAATCTTGAACAAAACAAAGATTAATAGACAAGTTACAATAGATCCTCTACTCTTCAGAAATCCATTAATCACAGGCAGCGTTTGATTTCAAAATATTTATTATATTCAAGTAAGATGATGAAAAATAAATGGAAAATAAAGAACACAATTTGATAAACAACTTTCATAAATATTTAATGGAAGGAAATATTACATCATAGGCCCTCAGACTTACAAATAAACACACACAGGTAAATTGTCTCTTAAGTTCTCATGAACCTCTCTTGGATCATGAATTGAACCTTTTCCTCAAAAAAAAAACTTCTATATATAGTGTATCATTCCTTCCTACTCTAAAGAGGTCGAATCCCAAGTGGTTTCATTGTATTCCCTTTTCTCTAGGAGTTATTACAACAAGGTGAAATGGAAAATCCACCTAGCTCCTATTTTTTTGGATTTTGTCTATTGTGATAAATGCCTTTTGAAACAGGTCATGATGATTGATCTGGTGATAAAACACATTTCCCTCATGTACAAATACCTCTGAGGAAACCATTCATACCCTTTCTGATAGCTGACATCCCTCCCATAATTCATATTTATCAAACTGCTAGAGTTTGCAGTGCATCTGCAGGATGCACTGCGAATTTTCCTGTAGATGATTATTTTGACTTTTCTCTCAAACGACGAACTGGGTCAGACTGATTTTTGGTGAGAAAGGAAAAGACATTATTTTTCTCCTTTGAAAAAATATTTGAGAGAAACCCAATTCATATATTTCAAGATATGATGAAAATGAGAGTTCACAACATACAAATTTGCTTCAAAATCTCTGTTACAGGAAATTTCGCAGCAAATTGTATTTTGCTGCGAACTCTTTGTTTTGATTGTTTTCATATTCAAACCTTGTTCCGAATGGTATATTTTGTATAATGGTATTAACCTCAGTCATTGATGAAGATAAATAATGTAATACCTGTGTATAAAAACCATTATGCTGTAAAAATTCCATAACTTCTATAGTGCCTTGCCACATATGTTATTTTGGCCAAAATTTGATGATGCAAATATTAGTGTTAACATTTGGCTCCAACTAGGATGGAGAACTCCCTATGAGGCTCCAAGAACCCCTACAGTTCCACTGGCCTTATTCCATTTGATTCTTGCAACCTGTATCCCTGATAGCACCTCCGCTCCTTATTGAAAACTAAAACATCCAAATAATGCAAAGCACACTAAACTGAAATATCACACTTGCAAATGAATTCAAGCTGAAAAACTGAATGCTCATGTGTCGATCTTATTTCATCCTACCCTAACCATTTGAAATTTCTTCTTGATCAAGTGTAATCAACTTTCCATTGAAGCCATGCAAGGAACTGGTTAACTAGTGAAACTCTTGATCTAGATCGGAAAAATGAAGGAATCCATGGCATAGAAAAGTGCAGTTCAAAAAGACAGGAGAACCAACATCCACTAAAAAATAATGGTTTGACATATGTACTTCTCAAAGACTCTAGATAATAAACCATGGGGTCATGGAAGTAATAAATAAATACCCCTTCTTATTGTTCCAGCTGGAGATTAAATGGTTTCTGTATATGCCTAGTTTCATGACTACTGCCAGTCTCATCTGTCTGTAAAACTAAAAGTTGTTGTGGGCTTACTTCAATGATTTCAAGAGAAATTTGACTAAAAGACCGTTGATCCTCGTGACTTGTATCTAGATAAAACACGTCTTTAGATTCATGATAATCAGAAACAATTATAGTGGGTAAACTTTCAGAAACTTGATTATTTGCTTCTATTCCAACTTCATGGGAAAAAATGCCATTTTGAAGATAATCAACCTCTTAATCATCATGAACAATCTCTTCTATTACAACATATTCTTCAACACAATTATTCCTTTCATGATTATCATATTTACATAGAAAATCATATTCATGGAAACATTATGGATAAGGGAAGTCATCTAGAAATTTCTGTTTACAAAATGAATGAAAGGAAAAATGAAAACCTTTCAAAGAATTAACACTGGTATTCGAAAGAGATCTACACCAATCACGTGATTTTCCCTCCAAGGAGTATCTAAAAAAATTGATTAAGACATCTTCATGTATAACTTTCAATTTAAGCATGCACTCGTGAAAATCTAATAAAAACTCAACTGACACTTCCCAATCTTCTCCTCTAAACCTGGGAAGGCATCTTTCCCATTCACTTCTCTCAGGCACGTGATTTGGAAAACCAAATATATTTGAGAAATTACAAAATGCATACCTCTGAGAAAGAATAAAATCCATTTCAAACCAATGAAGTTGCCAATAGATTCATCGATAATGAAACTAGTGTCGTCAGGTAGAAAATTGCAGTCAAGCTAGTTCCATGCTCCTATCTACCATCAAGTGCTAGATCTATTCTATATCGTTCTCCCAGGAAGATCACTTGTTTTTTCGCTCCCTGACAAGGATGCCAAAAATGTTAGTACTAGATGTCTCACTTAGACTTCTATAGGTGTGAGCCTAATAACCATAAAAAAAATAGAAAACTGAAAGATTAAATCAGGTTTATGTTCAGGTAGACCATCAAAACTCTATGAGAAAAGAAAGGGAAACAAACTGCAGATCAATAGGCTACCATTGGGCATGGAGTCATAAACATCCTACAGACTCAAAGGCAATCAAATTGTATACCAGATAAAGGTTTATATAATTATGGGTAGAATCATAGAGAATATGAAAAAAGGCAGAACATACATCATACACAGATCCTTTCTGCAAAATAGATTAAAGAAATCTTGAACAAAACAAATATTAATAGATAAGTTACAACCGATCCTCTGCTCTTCAAGAATACATTAATCACAAGAAACCTTTGATATTCAAAATCTACAGTATATTCAAGTAAGATGATGAAAAATAAATGGAAAACAAAGAAGACAATCTGATAAACAATTCTCATGAATCTTTAATGGTAGAAAATGTTACATCACAGGCCCTCAGGCTTACAAATAAACACACACATGTAAATTGCCTCTTAAGCTCGCATGAGCCTTTCTTGGATCATGAACTGAACGCTTTCCCCCAAAAAAATAATTCTATGTATAGTGTATCATTCCTTCCTACTCTAAAGAGGTCGAATCCCAAGTGGTTGCATTGGATTCCCTTTTCTCTAGGAGTTGTTACAACAAGGTGAAACAAAAAATCCACCTAGCTCGTATTTTTTTGTATCTTGTCTATTGTGATAAATTCCTTTTGAAGCAAGTCATGCTGCTTGATATGGTGATAAAACACATGTCCCTCATGTCCAAATACCTCTTAGGAAACCATTCAAACATTTTCTGACAGCTGGCAGCCGTCCCATAATTCAGATTTATCAAATTGTTAGAGTTTGCAGCGCATCTGCAGGATACACTGTGAAATTTCCTATAGATTCTTATTTTGACTTTTCTCTCAAACGATGAACTGGGTCAGACTAATTTTTGTCAGAAAGTCAAAGAAATTATTTTTCTCCTCCATAAAAAATTTCATAAAACCTAGTTCGTATATTTCACGATATGATGAAAATGAGAGTTCACAGCGTACAAATTTACTGGAAAATCTCTGTTACAGGAAATTTCGTTGTAAACTCTTTGTTTTGAGTGTTTTCATATTTGAACCTTGTTCCAATTGGTATAGCTTATATAATGGTCTTAACCTCTACCTCTGAAGAAGATAAATCCTATAATACATGTGTATAAAAACCATTATGCAGCAAAAATGCCATAATTCCCATAATGCCTTGCCACATATGCTATTTTGGCCAAAATTGGATGATGCAAATATCAGTGTTAACATACCCAACAAGTACGGATTTGTTCACACAATAATCAAAATTTCCCATTCTTCCATCTTCTCTTTCGATGTAGCATTTGCTTCCAAAAAATATGAAGTGTTTCACATTCGTTGATCTTCCTTTCCATAGCTCGTAGGGATTTTTTTCACTATTGTTTCTGAGCATTACTCTGTTTTGAATATGAATTGTTTTATGCACTGCATGTGCCCAAAAAACATTTGTCAACTTGGATTCCATTAACATGGTTCAAGCCATTTCCTGTATTGTCATGTTCTTCCTTTTGAGGACTCCAATATGTTGTGGTGTCCTAGCAATGAAGAATTGCCTTTTTATCCCATGCTTGCTCCATAAATCCATAATTTATTTTGAAGTAAACTCTCCTCCATTATCCGATATAAAACATTTTATTTTTGAATCCATTTCATTTTCAACCATTTCCTTCTATATATTGAAGTTCTCGAATGCTTCTGATTTCTTCCTGAGAAAATGAATTGTATTCACCCTTGTATAATCATCAACCAATAACATAAAATACTTCTCACCTTTCAACCATTTTGTTCTAGTTGGTCCAACTAGATCAGTATGTACAATTTCCAGTGGCTTTGTTGTGGAGTATTCCTTTCACTTGAAGCTTCTTTTGGTTTACTTTCCTTGTTGACAATGCTTGCATAAAGTGTTGGTTCTTTTCATGATCTAGTGAATTTCTCTAACTCCTTCTTTTTTGCTGACTTTGACAAGTTTATCAAATTTTATGGGACCCATTCTTCTGTTCCATAGACAAAATTCATGTTCCTTTCCTAGAAAACACTTTTAATTTACAATTTCACTTAATACTTATATGTTGCTTGAAGTTCTTACAACTGTTGCAACCTCTCTTCCTGAACCTAATTTTCTTATCTCACACTTCTGTGAATCAAACACAATTTTTTGACCTTGGTCACACATTTGACTTACACTAAGAATATTTTGTTTCATATCTTCCACTAGTAGAACATTCCCTACCTTGGTATCCTTATTTCCAATTCTAATTGTGCCTCTTCCAATGATTTTAGCTAAGTCTTCATTTCCAAAGGAGACTGATCAATATATTTCCTTCCTTAAGGTTAGAAACATGTCCTCATCACTTGTCATGTGCTTTGAGCATCCATTGTCAACATACCAACCATGTTTCTTATGTTTAGATTATAGAGAGTGTTCATTATTCATTGTTGAACTGATTCTGATTTCTTATCCATATTCTTTGATGTTCTTGTCTGTGACTGTTGTTATTTTGTTGTGATTCTCTTGGAGGAATTGTCATTCTAAAATCTTTGTCCATGTGTCCAAATTTGTTGTGTATCATTCCATCTCAGTACTCAATGATTCAAACATGTTCTAGATTCTATTGTGTGTTCCACTAGGCCTTCTTGAATAATCATTTTGTGCATAAATTTCACGTTTGTCTCTGTTCCTGTTATTTTCTCAGCAATTCACGGCCTTATGTCCAAAATTATTACATGAATAACATAAACCAAGAAAAATGGTTTTTAGTTGTGAGTTGTAGATATTCTAAAATGAGTTACTCTTATGAAACCTTCTTCTTCTTGAGGCCTTCTTGTTTCTGACTATCGCTAATTTTGAAATATGAATCTTCTAGGTGGAGTAGTGTCTCTGTGATCTTCCTTGTAAAAATTATTGTCTCCTTTGACTATGTTTGCATATATTTTTGGTTGTGTTTCTTGATTTGTTGTTTTGGATCTTGATCCCTTTTCTATATGGTTGTATCTAATTCCTGACTTGCCATGATTTGGCCTTTGACTGCTAATAATCTCATCCAAAACTTTGGAGTTGTTCTGCATGTTTTTCTTTTGAAGGTATTTTCTCAATGTGAAAATATCTGCTTCCAAACCTCCAATGATACTGTCTTTTTCTTCCAACTATTCTTTGAGTGCTTCTTCAATTCTTTTGTCTTCTTCAACTTGTATTTTTAATTTAGTGATCATCTGCTCTAGTTCTTCAGAGTTTGAATTTTGAGTTTCCTCTTTTCTCCTTAGTACATCCTGAAGTGACTTGTTTTTCTTCTTTTCCCTTTTTATAACTTATATGGAACTCAACATTTCTTGTTAGTCAACTTTTTCCTCTTCATATTTTTCTTCAATGCCTTCTTCATCGAAATCTTCTACTCCCATGAATAGAACCCTCTATGCATCACTTTCACTTACTTCATCTTCATCTGATGAGGTGATGTCTTCTATGGTGCAAAAGATTTTCTTGAGAAATTTCTTTGGTTATTTTTTCTTTGTATATTTGTTTTCTATTTGAATAATCTTCTTCATTCCTTTTCTTTTTCTTGTGGGGACATTTGTTAGAGAAATGACCAATACCATCAAAATTAAAACAAATCAATGGAAGCTTACCTCTATAATTGTCGGTTCCATTTTTCATTCTTCTGACGAAGTTGGATACTTTTTCATCGTTGTTTGAGATGTCACTGATGTTGTTATCTGACTTTTCCTTTTTCTTTCCCTTTTTATTTTACTTCTTGGATGCTTTGAATGCTACTTCTTTTGTAACCAGATTCTCCTGTTCTTTTCTCATTTCATAGGATGTGAACATTCCATGTAGCTCATCCATGCTTATAGAATCCATATCTATTCTTTCTTTTAG
>SNQJ01S0084405.1:34325-46638 GCA_010110895.2 Picea sitchensis
AAAAAAAAAAAAAAAGCTACAACAGGATTGAATCCTTGAGTATTGAGATGGAATGCTACATGTGAAACAAATTTGGACACATGGAAAAAAATTGTAGAATTACAGTTCCTCCAAGAGAATCACAACACAATAACAATAGCCACAGACAAGATGTTATAGCAAGATTTTCCTCACCCCATGAAATCTTGCACAAAAGGCCTTTTTCCATTTCCCTATGCATACTTGTCATCCATTTTTGAAAACCCCAGAGCTAAAAATACAATTTTTCCACATATACGCACCTTTTCTACTATACAACATGTGTATACGTAGGTTGCGGCACGACAACCTGCGTACATCAGGAAATGTTTCCAAAATTTAAAAATAATGTCGGGTTTCCATGTCACAATGGGATATCAATGATCCTTGGCCTTCCATATACTGGAAACTTTTCGACTCAACCCTTCAGTTCCACTTGAAGGCTATATATGGGCCAAATCCAAGCTATGGAAAAGAGGAGAAAGAATTCAACTTTGAGATCAAAGTTACTCTGGAGGAATTATTGACTTCACATTGAGTTTGCATCCCTTTATCCTTAAGTTTGAACACAATGTTCATCCCCCAAGTTCTTCCCTTATTGATTGACAACTCCATTGTCTCTCTTATATGAGCTTTCCTTTGGTGGAGGATTGAAGTGGTGGAGGCCCAGCTGGAAGGAACTTAGTTTCTTGGTTCTGAACCATGCCGACACAGAAGTCTGTAACTTATTCACTTCTACTAATTACATCTTAATAGAAATACTCTTTTCTCATCCAATTGATATCTTGCAATTATTTGAATTATTATTCCATGGGCATATTTGTTATGAATGTGGATGGATCATATATTATCACCATATTCTTGTGTTTCTTGGTTGTTGAGGACTAGTTGTAGGTGTATTTATTTGGGTCAAGTGCTCAACAGTGGACTTCATTGAACATATCGATGAGGTAGGCCTTTTATCTTGTCTCGCTATAATATTTGTTTATATAGCACACTTGAGAATAGAATTGATTTCTATAGTCATTTCCTTCTGTTGTGGTTTTCCCCTAGCCATAGAGAGATTTTCCTCGTAACAAAAGAACCTCAAAGAATATGGATAAGAAAGAAGAATCAGTTCAACAATGAAGAATGCACACTTTATCTACAAGATAAACAAAATAAATGTGGTTGGTATGTTGACAGTGGCTTTTTAAATCACGTGCTAGGTGATGAGGACAGGTTTATAACCTTGAAAAAGGAAAGAGATGGACCAGTCTCCTTTGGAAACGATGACTCAAATAGAATCATTGGAAGAGGCACAATCAGAATTGGAAATAAGGATACCTAGGCATAGAAAGTTCTACTAGTGGAAGATATGAAACACAATCTTCTAAGTGTAATTCAAATGTGTGGCCAAGGTCACAAACTTGTGTTTGATTCAAAAAAGTGCGAGATAAGAAAATAAAGTTCAGGAAGATTGGTTGCAATAGTTGTAAGAACTTTGAGAAATATATATGTATTGTTGGTATAAACTGCTCTCTTCTTATATATGAGTTGTTGACCCAAGGTTCATATATTCCAGGTTACCAACAAAGCCTCTAAAACTATCAACCCTCCTGGTAAACTAGAAGGCAACATAGTACATGGAATGCACTATGCAGTCTCACTCGAGATAGCTTTAAATGGGTGGTTGTAAGACTCAAGTGTTTACAGCCTAGAATTGAGTATGAGATAGGGGTTTGTTAACTAGATCCATGCACTACTAACTATTAAGGTAATCTACTTATTCCTCACGGGTACATATTTCCATTACACAGGTTACTTCTCGAGCCGCATATTCACATTCCATAACAATGTATTAACTCATTTATTAACCATAACAATAACTGCAGAAATGAAGTAAAGAGATGCATACATTCATCACATCACACAGTTATTACCATGGTTCACCCCCTCCCGGGACATGTCCACAAAGATTTGTCTCTTGGCTCTTTTATTATGGCAGTTCTACATTTCTGGCGTCGCTCGCTTGCAATTCTACACTTATGGGTAAGATCTATATGAGGCGAACTAGATCGCACCAGGCTCTATAGCCTGTGAACTAATCCTCAGATCTACCTTCTCTCCTCCATTCTATCTCAACAACTTACAAAAATGGTACATAACAGTATTGCATAATGCCTCCATTCATTTATTACTCTAATGGAATGGTATAAGAACCAAAACCCTTACAAAACAATAAAATTATTGTAAAAACACCAACCTAATATATAAAACTCAATCAACCAACAACCTCTATATGATACCTGCATATCTATATTTATACATTTCGGGCTCTTCACCCTTCTTACCAAAAATTACCAAAGCCCTAACCCTACTGACGTTAGGTCTTCCTCCCATGTATGTGTGTTGTTCTTCCTCCAACTGTTGCTTTCCTTGTGCATGCTTTATTGCATGCATGTGTGTTGTTCTTTCTCCAGCTGTTACTTCCATTTATGCACGCTTTATTTCCCACAATCATCCTTCTTTCTACTTCGGCCTGGTGCCAACATGTATTAAGTGAAATTGGAAATGAAAAGTGTTGTCTAGGAAAGGAAGACGAAGTTTGGCTATGGCACAAAATAATGGGTCACATAAACTTTGATAACCTTGTCAAAGTCAACAAAAAGGAAGCAGTCAGAGAAACGACCCAGATCACGAAGCCAACCAACACGTTATGAAAGCCTTGTCAACAAGGAAAGCAAACAAAGTCCAAATTCAAATCAAAGGAATACTCCACAACAAGATCGTTGGAAATTGTGCATGTTGATCTACTTGGACCAACTAGAACAAAGGTTTTAAAAGATGAGAAATATTTTATGTTATTGGTTGATGATTATACATGGATGAATGCAGTTGTTTATCTCAGGAAGAAGTCAGAAGCATTCGATAACTTTAAGATATAAAATAAATTTTTGAAAATGAAATGGATTCAAAAATCAAATGTTTAAGCCCCCGGGGGGGCAGCTCCATTGGCAAGTGCCGTGAAAATGAAGTTCCATGAGGTTTCGAGTTCAACTCCCCCCAACTTACAATGTGTGCCACGTATGGGGCCTCATGGGCACACCTGGAGTTTATAGTGGTAGCAATTGGATAACACGGCCACATGTAACGCGAGCACGTGCCCAACTAGTTGCTGATTCCTCCAGACATAAAAAATAAATAAATAAATAAATAAAATCAAATGTTTAAGATCGGATAATGGAGGAGAGTTTACTTCAAAGGAATTTATAGATTTTTGCAGCAAGCATGGGATTAAAATTTAATTCCCTATTGCTAGTACACCACAACAAAATGGATTCGTCGAAAGAAAGAACAAGACAATACAAGAAATGGATCAAACTATGTTAATGGACTCCAAGTTGATAGATGTCTTTTGGGAACATGCAATGCATACAATGGTTCATATTTAAAACAGAGTAATTCTTAGAAACAACAGTGATAAAATGCTTATTATCTATGGAAAGGAAGACCAACGAATGTCAAGCACTTCATAGTTTTTGGAAGAAAATATTACATCAAAAGAAAATATGGAAGAAAGGGATAGTTCGATTCTCGTATGGACAAAGGCGTACTTGTTGGGTACTCAAGCACAAGGAAATCATACAAATGTTTCAATATAAGGCTCAACAAAGTTTTGGAAAGCATCAATGTGACAATTGATGAGGAAAGTGGATGAAAAATAAAGGAAGAAGAAAAGGATTCAATGGAATAGGTTCACGAAGAAGAAGCAAACAAAGAAGGAGTAACGGAAAGGGAAGATAAAGAAGAGAAGTTGGAAGCAGAAGAGAAAGAACAATAATATATTCAAGTACCTCTAAAGACACCTAGAAAACAGATACAAAATAATCATCCATCAGATCAGATTATCGGGAAAAAAGATGCAGGAGTTGAGACTAGAAGAATACTTCGTTCACCATAACAACTGCACCTAACACTCTTATCCTCTATTGAGCCAAGTAGATTTGAAGAATCCAACAAGGTTGAATTCTGGATAAAATCCATGGATGAATAGTTGGATCAGATAGATAAGAATGACACTTGGGAATTGGTTCCAAGGGAAAGGTACAAGAATGTGATCGACACAAAGTGGGTCTTCATAAAAAAAAAATGAATGAACATGGACAAGTTACCAGGAATAAAGTTAGATTGTTATGTAAAGGATACTCTCAAGTTGAAGGTATAAAATTTGAAGAGATGTTTTCCCCAGTTGAAAAAGTGGAAGAAATCAGATGGATCCTCGCTTATGCATGCTCCAAGAATATTAAAGTCTATCAGATGGACGTGAAATCTGCCTTCCTGAATGGGGATCTAGAAGAAGAACTATGTATTGAGCAACTTGAATGATTTTAGTTATCAAAGAATGAAAATTATGTTTGTAGGTTGCAGAAGGCCTTGTATGGTCTCAAATAGGCCCCCAGATCATGGTATTCTAGTCTGGACAGATATCTATAGCAACAAGGATTTAGGAAAGGAAATGCAGACATACACCTCTACATCAATGTAAATCAAGACAATATTTTGTTAATTGAAGTTTATGTTAATTATATTATCTTTGGAAGTGATGATGACAGGGTGAGCCAAAAATTTTCAAAAGATATGCAGAATGAATTTGAAATGTCATTAATTGGATATTTATCCTTATTTTTGGGTCTTCAGATATGTCAAAGAAACCAAGGAATTTTTATTTCTCAAACCAAGTATATCATAGAAATGCTAAAGAGGTTCGGAATGGAAGATTGCAAACTAGTCAATACTCCTATGTAGACTATTTGTAATTTAAGTAAAGATGATGATTCAAATTCTACATATCAGAGGCAGTACATGTCAATGATTGGAAGCTTACTTTATGTGACAACATCCAGACCAGATGTAATGCATGCAGTTGGACAAGTGGCACAATTTCAAGCAACACCAAAGGAATCACATGTCCTAACAGTAAAAAGGATATTAATATATCTCAAGGGTACAAAAGAGTTTGGATTATGGTATCCAAAAGGAAAGGATCTATCACTTATTTCCTACACATATGCAGATTGGGAAGGTTGCATTGATGACCAAAGAAGTACAAGTGGAGTATCGTTCTACTTGGGTAAGTGTTTGGTATCTTGGCTAAGAAAGAAACAATCATCAATATCATTGTCTACAGCTGAAGCATAGTATATTGTAGTAGCAACATGTTTTACATAGGTTCTATGGATGAAACAAACTTTGACAGAGATACAAGTTGAGTATGATGATCCGATTCTGATATATTGTGATAATACAAGCGCCATCGGTATCTCAAAGAATCTCATGATGCACTCCAAGATGAAGCACTTTCCAATCAAGTATACTTTTCTATGTGAATAGGTTGCAGAGAAGAACATCTAAGTTGAGTATGTTGGCACCAAAGAACATATTTTAGACATATATACAAAATTGCTTCCCACGGAAGCCTTTGAGTATCTTCATCAAAAACTTGGAATAGTTTTTGCCCCACAATGAATTTTGAATCCTATTATTATATGTCTTAATATTTACACGAGGAAGCACTATAAAGAGGATATTTTAACTTGGGGGACTAGTTTCAGGAAGGCTTCAGTTAGGGGAAGCAACCCCAAGGAAAGTTCAGTTAGGGGGAGCCTCCCTGAAGGGAATTTACCTTTTCCATTGATGTAAAAGGGGAAGATATTTCTCATATGCATGTATAGAGAGTTATATGCTTGGAGAGAGAGAACATAGGAATGATTCCAAGGGCAGTGATGGTCATAGGGGGAGCATGAGCGATATGACTTCAGTGTTGCATCAGAGTGTTTCCGTCAATTCCAAAGGGGGATATTGTTGATTAATTGGGTTGGTTCTCATTGATTGCAACCTTTGAATAAAGATCGGTAGAAAAATCTTGTAGCCCCAATAGTATGGTTAAGGTATGTAAGTTTGTTTTAGGTATAAAGGTATGAATATCAATGTATTTTCAAGTTAAATTATTCTATATGGATAGTACATGTCATGCCATTTTTGGTGATATGTGGAACGTCACATAAATCCTCATGGTTATAGAGTTATGGTCATGTGAAGTTGGAGAACCCTCATGAGTTATCTAGAAGACTCTCTAGAAACTCCTAGAATAATTTTACTAGTCAAAGTGGTTGTAACCAGAAGTTAATCATGAGTTAAGTTGTTGCAAAAAGAAATTAATTAAAAATAAATTAGTTGCAACTAGAAGTGGTGAGTTTACTATTTGTGGATAAAGTGGTTGAAAGTGGACAAAGTGGTTAGAAGTGGGTTATCCATAAAAGAAGGAAGTTGGGTAAAGTTAGCTAGAAGGTAACCCCTTGAGCAAGCTACTTGGAGAGCATAAATAAGAGAGAAAGGGTCTTCTATTAGAACCTATTGAGCACATTGAAAAAATATTTTTGTTAATTGTTATGGGCATGTATCATTGAAAAATCTATGGCAGTGACAAAGTTGCAGGTACGAAGGGTCGAGACTGTGGGTACTGAACTAGGGTTTTACTAAAGACATCCACAGGTTGCAGTACTAGAAGGGAGTGAACATCCACAGGCCACAGTGGGACAAAGCGCAAATACCTGTGGGTTTACTGAAGACAAAGCACATATTTATTGCTAAAGATGAAAAGGAAGATTTGATCTATCATCAGTGAAAATTCGTAGGGCAGAGAAGTGACTACAAGAAAGTGTGATAGTGATATGGTACAACAGAACCTTCTACAGAAATTAAAAGGTATTTTTTATACTTGTTGTAGTTGGTTATTGGTAATGGCCTAGGGTTTGATCATGGAAGATAAATCATGTACCCTTAAGGGTTTGTAGGTTGGTTGGTACTTGTTGTATAAGGTAGATCTACAAAAGTATATTTCTGGTGTATTGGTTTTTTATGGTTGGGACACTTAATGAGATAGTTTTGTATAGTACATCTTGTGATTTTGGAGCATATTTGAGTCATCTTGGTTGAAGAGTGTTACTAGAGATATTGGTATAGTTTGAAGCCGCATTACAGTCAGGGTTTACTATATGATGGATGTAAGGGTTCCCTATATCTGATGAATGGTTCATGGTTTATGTGTGGAACTTGGTTGGTGAGGCATTCTTGAATTCAGTTCATGATATATATAATTTTTTCATAGGGTATGTGACATATATGATTAGATCTAAGACTAGAGTGTTGAGTTCCAATATCAGGTTTAGTAGTGATAGTAGACAAAGGAAACAATAGTAAAGCTGAGAGAGTTACTAGTAATCCATGAGTTGTAGTGAAGAAGGTCACGAAAATCCACGAGTTGCAGTTAATAGAAGCATGGATACGCGTCTGTTGCAGTATAGACAGGTTGTGGATCTGCAAGAAATTTTTGAATAAGTTTGGTACATGTTGGTTACATGTTGTTGGTGCAGATTGGTACATGTTGTTGGCACAGATTGGTACATGTTGGTTACATGTTGTTGGCACAGATTGGTACATGTTTACACTGGTATATTTCATAGTGATGATGTGGTAGTGGTTTCATCAGTTATTTGAGACTTATATTTCATGGCGATTGGACGGGGAAAGGATAGTTGGTTGTAGCCACCTTCTGATTGTATCTAGAGAACATAGGGGGTTGTATCCTCCTTCTAGATGTAGCTAGAGAATTGGGGAGTTGGAGCTTCCCTCAGATTGTATCTTGAAAATATAGGGGGTTGGAGCCTCCTTCTAGTTGTAGTTGGAGAACAAAGGAAGTTGTTTCTTCCAATGAAAGTAATTCTTAAATACATATAAGAAAAATCATTATGTTATTTTCTCCTGCATTATGTTTCCACGTAAAATACTGGTGTACTGTGTATGTGTATGGTTGTTCATTTGTTCATGGTATGTTTATTATTCACTTGTTGAATGATAATGGTATATTTATCATAAATATAAAAAACACCTATATATTGTGGTTAAAAAGGATATAATTTATCTATTACTGATTCACTCCCCCTCTCAATAATCCAACTGATTTCTTTGCAAGATGAATGGAACTTTGCTTGTCACAGTACAACCTATTATTCTCTTGTTGTTTTCCCAATTCCTCCATAAAACTATGTAACCAAATCATACCTTTACTATCCTATGTAGCAATAACATACTCTGCTTTCATTTTTGAAAGTGCAACAACATTTTTGTTGTTTCAAAATCCAACTTGTTGTTGTTCCACCTATCGTAAAAACATACCCTGTGGTGCTCCTCCTACTATCTTTATAAATTTTCATATATGAATCACCATATCCATGTAGAATCATGTTTGAACCTACAAAACATAATTCATGAGTACACTACTACATATTCAAAAAAAATCGACGAACTATTTATGACGGTACGGACAAAATTAGTTGTATTATCGAAAAAATACAAGATAAATATTTTAATTTTTCAATTTTTTTCAATCCCGCTCGAATTTATCGGACTTGAGATGGAAATGGATGTTTGTTGCAGTTGACATGTCTAGGAGAAGGTGTATCTATTGAGATTCACTTTGACATTCGTCTCAATACCGACGATACTACTGCTAACCGTTTCTTTCTTCAAATAGTCACCCACTATTTGACAAAGTCAACATTGACTTCGTCAACTGTAGTCGGAAGTTCAATGGACAAAACATTATAAATATGTTGCATTTTAGAGATCTTGTGACAGTTTTTCTATAAATATGATGGTTTATAAAGGGTATAAGGTGTTCTAGTCAAGCGAAAACAAATTTAATTTTATATGTCAATTGCATTAGAAAAATATAATATATATTCTATTACACCACTCAATTTTATAAGATAATCATCACTATATTTTTTGGGGGAAGAATGTTAGAAAGTATTAGAGGTGGGAAAAAAAGTAAATAGGATTAAAAGGGTGATGGTAAATGCTATTTCCCTTGAAAAATACATTGTATTGCACGCCCCGTAAGAATTTTAATAGCAACAACTAAAAGACATTGCAGGAGATATGGGCACATTGATGGGGGATCAAATGAATATTATCCCATGGTAATTAGTTGTATATTCATTATTTGTCTTTATAATGATTGTGTTTATAAAATTTATATTTTTTTAATATTTTTTATACACAGTAATTTGCATGATTTTTTGTGATTATAAAGTTAGAATTCCCCCCTAACTTTCTGCACAATGCACCAAGTAGTAGTAGAAATGATGTTGTGCAAGTTGAGGAACATGAAGCGAATAATGAAGATCACGTTAATGATCCCATATAAGAAGATGAAAATAATAACATAGTTCAAGATGATGGGACAAATCAAATGATCCAAGACATTTTCTCTCTGTCGAATGAGGATGGGGACAATGATGGTATTTATGATGAACCTCTGAAAATAAAGGAAAACAAACGACTTTATAAATGCTCAAGAGTAAATATTCTCTCTGCTACATTGTTGTTGGTGAACTTAAAGGTTATGAATAATTTGTTGAACACTTGTATGACACAGATCCTAAGGTATGTAATATGTTTCATCACATATACATAGAGGTTGAATTTTTTCTCTTTTTTTTAGTGTTAATTAATGTGTNTATGTTTATTAATTGACAATGCATATTTTACATGTCTAACATATTGCAGTTGAAACACAACAAGGATATGTGGTGCAATGGCCGTAAATTTTGCATCAAACAATTGGATGAAACCAGGAAAACTTTTGATAGTGGGATAATTGTAGTATTCCAGGTCACTAATGTTTCCTCTAGGAGTGACAGACATCCCTGAGAATATGAAAATAGATATTATGGGTATTTGGATGATATACTTGAATGTGACTTTAATTCCTTCAAATTAGTTTTGTTCGACGTCAAATGGTATGGCTTACAAATGCATGAACGTGATGAGTAAAGAAATGTTATTCAACATGCCAAAAGATTTTCAATGATTAAAACAATGGTATTTGAAATAGGACATGATCTCTATGTTTTTCCAAGACAATGTGAAAAGGTCTTCTACTCAAAGGTTCCAGGTGATAGGGGTTTGTCATTTGTTGTTAGATATAATCCAAGAGGAAGGCTAGTAATGTATATTGTAGAGGAAGAAAATGATATTGAAGAACAAGGTGATGTGCCAAAGACAGAGAAAGAAGATGGGTCAATAGAAGAAGAAGACGAAGAATATGAACCAGGCGTAAGAGACAATGCAGTTCTTGATGATGATGTCAATGAAGATATGCTCGAAAATGACATTAATGACGATGATGATATCATCAATCCTTTCAATGTTGTTTCTCAATCGGATGATGATACATATGCTGAGTTGGATGAAGAAGAAGATCTACAGAATAAGGATGATACAGATGTTGAGTTGGATGAGGTACATAACTATATACTTTAATTTGTATAAAATACTTTTTGATTAATTGGGTTGGTTGTCATTGATGTCAACCCTTGAAGCCCCAATAGTTTGATTAAGGGTATCAAGTCTATTTTAATTATAAAGGTATGAATATAATTGTATTTGTAGGTAATACTATTCTATATGAATAGTACATGTCATGCCATTTTCGGTTATATGTGGAATGTCACATAACTCCTCATGGTTAGAGAGTTATGACCATGTGAAGTTGGAGAACCCATATGAGTTATATAGAATCCCCTAGAAGGTCAAAGAAGTCAATTTATTCTAGAAGCTCCTAGAAGAAGTTTACTAGTCAAAGTGGTTGTAACACTAACTAGGAGTTAATCATGAGTTAAGTTATTGCAAAAAGAAAATATTTAAAAATAAATTAGTTGAAACTAGAAGTGGTGAGTTTAATATTTGTGGATAAAGTGGTTGTAAGTGGAAAAAGTGTTTAGAAGTGGGTTATCCCTAAAATAAGGAAGTTGGGTAAAGTTAGTTAGAAGGTAACCCCTTGAGGAAGCTACTTAGAGAGTATGAATAAGAGAGAAATGTTCTCCTATTAGCACTGATTGAGCACATTGAATATCTATTTTTGAGAATTGTTTTGGGCAGGTATCATTGAAAAATATATAGGAGTGAGTCTAAAGCAACGACAAAGTTGCAGGTATGAAGGGTTGAAACTGTGGGTACTGAACTAGATTTTTATTGAATACATTTGCAGGTTGCAGTACTAGACGGGAGCAGACATCCATGGGCCACAGTGGGAAAAATAATGGATACCTACAGGCTTACTAAATATAAAGTACAGATATGTTTCCAAAGATGAAAAGGAATATCTTATCTATCATCAGTGACAAGATGCAAGGCTGAGAAGTGACTGTAGGAAGGTGTGACATTGATATGGTATAGTAGAAACTTCTACAGAAATTAAAAGGTATGTTATATACTTGTTGTAGTTGGTTATAGGTAATGGCCTAGGGTTTGATCATGGAAGATAAAGCATGTACCCCTAAGGGTTTGTAGGCTGATTGGTACTTGTTGTATGAGGTAGATCTACAGTGGTATATTTCTACCTGATTGTCTTGCTATGGTTGGCATACTCCATGAGATAGTTTGTTATAGTACATCTTATGATTTTGGAGAATATTTGAGGCATCTTGGTTGAAGAGTGTTAGTCAAAATATCAGTACGGTTTGAGGCTGCATTATAGTTAGGGTTTATTGTATGATGGATGTAAGGGTTTCCTATATCGGATGAATGGTTCCTGGTTTATGTATGGCACTTGGTTGATGAGGCATTTTTTACTTCAGTTCATGGTATATAATTTGTGCATAGGGTATGTGACATATATGATCATATCTAAGACTACAGTGATAAGTTCCATTATCAAGTTCAGTAGTGAAGAAGGTCGTGAATATCTGTCAGTTGCAATTAATAGAAGTACAGATACCTGCATGTTCCAATATATATAAGTCATGGATCTGAAAGAAATTTTTGAAGAAGAATGAGGTCAATGATAGATTTGGATCAGTGACAGTGACAGAGGTTAGCAGTGACAGTAACCAAGGTTAGAAATAACAGTGACAGGTTGTTCACATTTGGTACTTATATTTAAGGGTGGCTGGACAAGGCAAGCATAGGTGGTTCTAGCCACCTTTCGATTGTATCCAAAGAACATAGGGGGTTGTATCTTCCTTCTGGTTGTAGCAAGAGAATTGGGGAGTTTTATCTTCCCTTCGGTTGTAGCCTGAAAATATAGGGGTTTGGATAATCCTTCTAGTTGTAGCTGGAGAAAAAAGGAAGTTGGTGCTTCCAATGAATGTAATTCTTAAAGACATATAAGAAAAAACATTTTGTTTTTTTCTCCTGCATTGGGTTTCCAAATAAAAATATTGGTGTATTGTGTATGTGTATGGTTTTT
>SNQJ01S0084405.1:46688-59374 GCA_010110895.2 Picea sitchensis
ATGAGGTAGATCTACAGTGGTATATTTCTACCTGATTGTCTTGCTATGGTTGGCATACTCCATGAGATAGTTTGTTATAGTACATCTTATGATTTTGGAGCATATTTGAGGCATCTTGGTTGAAGAGTGTTAGTCAAAATATCGGTATGGTTTGAGGCTGCATTATAGTTAGGGTTTATTGTATGATGGATGTAAGGGTTTCCTATATCGGATGAATGGTTCCTAGTTTATGTATGGCACTTGGTTGATGAGGCATTTTTTACTTCAGTTCATGGTATATACTTTTGGAATAGGGTATGTGACATATATGATCATATCTAAGACTACAGTGACAAGTTCCATTATCAGGTTCAGTAGTGAAGAAGGTCGTGAATATCTATTAGTTGCAGTTAATAGAAGCACAGATACCTGCATGTTCCAATATATATAAGTCATGGATTTGAAAGAAATTTTTGAAGAAGAATGAGGTCAATGATAGATTTGGATCAGTGACAGTGACAGAGGTTAGCAGTGACAGTAACTAAGGTTAGAAATAATAGTGACAGGTTGTTCACATTTGGTACTTATATTTAAGGGCGGCTGGACAGGGCAAGCATAGGTGGTTCTAGCCACCTTCCGATTGTATTTGAAGAACATAGGGGGTTGTAGCTTCCTTCTGGTTGTAGCAAGAGAATTGGGGAGTTGTATCTTCCCTTCGGTTGTAGCCTGAAAATATAGGGGTTTGGATAATCCTTCCAGTTGTAGCTGGAGAAAAAATGAACTTGGTGCTTCCAATGAATGTAATTCTTAAAGACATATAAGAAAAACCATTTTTTTTTCTCCCGCATTGGGTTTCCAAATAAAAATATTGGTGTATTGTGTATGTGTATGGTTTTTTATTTTTTCGTGGTTTATTTATTCTTCACTTGTTGAATGATAATGGTATATTGATCATAAAGATAAACAACACCTGTATACTATGGTTAAAGAGGATTATATTTCTCTATTATTGATTCACCCCCGCCCCCCCTCTCAATAATACAACAATTGGTATCAGAGAAGGTTCCTTCAGGAATCCATTTAACCACTAGAAGGTATATCATGGATAACAACAATGTGTATAAAAATGGAATACCACGGTTTGATGGATAGAACTATGCATTATGGAGCAGAAGGATGAAAACGTATGTACAGGCACATGGATTTGAGGTTTGGAAATCAGTAGTAGATGGATATAAAGAACCTATCATTCATCCAACAAATGAAAATGGAAGGAAACTCAGTCTAAATAATTCAAAATCCAAAAATTCTATCTTGAATGGTCTGGTTGATTCGGTATATGTCAAAGTTATGCATTGCAGCTCCACAAAGAAGACTTGGGAAAAAATTCATAATGTTTATGAAGGAGATGAAAAATTCAAGGAAACAAAGATTCAAACTTACATAGGTCAATTTGAACAGTGGGAGATGAAGGAAGATGAAAATATTGCATCTTACTTTTTACAAGTTGATGAAACAATGAATGCAATTAGAGGATTGGGAGAAGAAGTTGATGAATCTATAATTTTTTAAAAAGTACTAAGATATCTTCCAATGAGATTTGATCTTAAGATCTAAACACTAAAAGAAAGAATATATATGGATTCTATAAGCATGGATGAGCTACATGGAATGTTCACATCCTATGAAATGAGAAAAGAACAGGAGAATCTGGTTACAAAAGAAGTAGCATTCAAAGCATCCAAGAAGTAAAATAAAAAGGGAAAGAAAAAGGAAAATTCAAATAACAACATCAATGACATCTCAAACGACGATGAAGAAGTATCCAACTTCGTCAAGAGAATGAAAAATGGAACCAACAATTATAGAGGTAAGCTTCCATTGATTTGCTTTAATTTTGATGGTATTGGTCATTTCTCTAACAAATGTCCCCACAAGAAAAAGAAAAGGAATGAAGAATATTATTCAAATAGAAAAAAAATATACAAAGGAAAAATAACCAAAGAAATTTCTCAAGAAAATATTTTTCACCATAGAAGACATCACCTCATCAGATGAAGATGAAGTAAGTGAAAGTGATACATAGAGGGTTCTATTCATGGGAGTAGAAGATTTCGATGAAGAAGGAATTGAGGAAGAATATGAAGAGGAAAAAGTTGACTAACAAGAAATGTTGAGTTCCATATAAGTTATAAAAATGGAAAAGAAGAAAAACAAGTCACTTGAGGATGTACTAAAGAGAAAAGAGGAAACTCAAAATTCAAACTCTGAAGAACTAGAGAAGATGATCACTAAATTAAAAATACAAGTTGAAGTAGAAAAAAGAATTGAAGAAGTACTCAAAGGATGGTTGGAAGAAAAAGACAGTATCATTGGAGGTTTGGAAGCAAATATTTTCACATTGATAAAATACTTTCAAAAGAAAAACATGCAGAACAACTCCAAAGTTTTGGATGAGATTATTAGTAGTCAAAGGCCAAATCATGGCAAGTCAAGAATTAGATACAACCATATAGAAAAGGGATCAAGATCCAAAACAAAAAATCAAGAAACACAACAAAGAATATATGTAGAGATAGTCAAAGGAGACAATAATTTTTACAAGGAAGATCACAGAGACACTACTCCACCTAGAAGATTCATATTTCAAAATTAGCAATAGTCAGAAACAAGAAGGCCTCAAGAAGAAGAAGGTTTCATAAGAGTAACTCATTTTAGAATATCTACTACTCGCAGCTATCAAACCATTTTTCTTGGTTTATGTTATTCATGTAATAATTTTGGACATAAGGCCGTGAATTGCCGAGAAAATAATAGGAACAGAGACAACCATGAAATTTATGCACAAAATGATTATTCAAGAAGGCCTAGTGGAACATACAATAGAATATAGAACATGTTTAAATCATTGAGTACTGACATGGAATGATACAAGTGCAACAAATTTGGACACATGGCCAAAGATTTTAGAATGACAATTCCTCCAAGAGAATCACAACAAAATAACAACAGTCACAGACAAGAACATCAAAAAATATGGATAAGAAATCAGAATCAGTTCAACAATGAATAATGAACACTCTCTATAATCTAAACATAAGAAACATGGTTGGTATGTTGACAATGGCTGCTCAAAGCACATGACAAGTGATGAGGACATGTTTCTAACCTTAAGGAAGGAAATATATTGATCAGTCTCCTTTGGAAATGAAGACTTAGCTAAAATCATTGGAAGAGGCACAATTAGAATTGGAAATAAGGATACCAAGGTAGGGAATGTTCTACTAGTGGAAGATATGAAACAAAATATTCCTAGTGTAAGTCAAATGTGTGACCAAGGTCAAAAATTTGTGTTTGATTCACAGAAGTGCGAGATAAGAAAACTAGGTTCAGGAAGAGAGGTTGCAACAGTTGTAAGAACTTCAAGCAACATATAAGTATTAAGTGAAATTGTAAATGAAAAGTGTTGTCTAGGAAAGGAACATGAAGTTTGGCTATGGAACAGAAGAATGGGTCACACAAAATTTGATAAACTTGTCAAAGTCAGCAAAAAAGAAGGAGTTACAGAAATTCCCCAGATCATGAAGACAACCAACACTTTATGCAAGCATTGTCAACAAGGAAAGTAAACCAAAAGTAGCTTCAAGTCAAAGGAATACTCCACAACAAAGCCACTGGAAATTGTACATACTGATCTAGTTGGACCAACTAGAACAAAATGGTTGAAAGGTGAGAAGTATTTTATGTTATTGGTTGATGATTATACAAGGATGAATACAATTCATTTTCTCAGGAAGAAATCAGAAGCATTCGAGAACTTCAATATATAGAAGGAAATGGTTGAAAATGAAATGGATTCAAAAATAAAATGTTTGATATCGGATAATGGAGGAGAGTTTACTTCAAAAGAAATTATGGATTTATGGAGCAAGCATGGAATAAAAAGGCAATTCTTCGTTGCTAGGACACCACAACATAATGGAGTCCTCAAAAGGAAGAACATGACAATACACGAAATGGCTCGAACCATGTTAATGGAATCCAAGTTGACAAATGTTTTTTGGGCACATGTAGTGCATAAAACAATTCATATTCAAAACAGAGTAATGCTCAGAAACAATAGTGAAAAAAATCCCTACGAGCTATGGAAAGGAAGACCAACGAATGTGAAACACTTCATATTTTTTGGAAGCAAATGCTACATCGAAAGAGAAGATGGAAGAATGGGAAATTTTGATTATTGTGTGAACAAATCCATACTTGTTGGATATGTTAACATTGATATTTGCATCATCAAATTTTGGCCAAAATAGCCTATGTGGCAAGGCATTATGGGAGTTATGTAATTTTTGCTGCATAATGGTTTTTATACACATGTATTATAGGATTTATCTTCTTCAGCGGTAGAGGTTAAGACCATTATATAAACTATACCAATTGGAACAAGGTTCAAATATGAAAACACTCAAAACAAAGAGTTCGTAACAAAATTTCATGTAACAGAGATTTTCTGGTAAATTTGTACGTTGTGAACTCTCATTTTCATCATATCGTGAAATATACGAACTAGGTTTTATGAAAGTTTTTATGGAGGAGAAAAATAATGTCTCTGACTTGCTGAAAAAAATTAGTCTGACCCAATTCATCGTTTGAGAGAAAAGTCAAAATAAGAATCTATAAGAAAATTCATAGTGTATCCTGCAGATGCGCTGCAAACTCTAACAGTTTGATAAATCTGAATTATGGGACGGCTACCAGCTATCAGAAAGGGTTTGAATAGTTTCCTAAGAGGTATTTTGACATGAGGGACATGTGTTTTATCACCATATAAAGCAACATGACTTGCTTCAAAAGGAATTTATCACAATAGACAAGATACAAAAAAAAAAGGAGCTAGGTGGATTTTTTGTTTCACCTTGTTGTAACAACTCCTAGAGAAAAGGGAATCCAATGAAACCACTTGGGATTCGACCTCTTTAGAGTAGGAAGAATGATACACTATACATAAAATTATTTTTTGGGGGGAAAGCATTCAGTTCATGATCCAAGAGAGGCTTATGCCAGCTTAAGAGGCAATTTACATGTGTGTGTTTATTTGTAAGCCTGAGGGCTTGTGATTTAACATTTTCTGCCATTAAAGATTCATGAGAAATGTTTATCAAATTGTCTTCTTTGTTTTCCATTTCTTTTTCATCATCTTACTTGAATATACTGTAGATTTTGAATATCAAAGGTTTCTTGTGATTAATGTATTCTTGAAAAGCAGAGGATCGATTGTAACTTATCTATTAATATTTGTTTTGTTCAAGATTTCTTTAATCTATTTTGTAGAAAGGATCTGTGTATGATGTATGTCCTGCCTTTTGTCATATTCTCTATGCTTCTACCCATAATTATATAAACCTTTATCTGGTATAAAATTTGATTGCCTTTGAGTCTGTAGGATGTTTATGACTCCATGCCCAATGGTAGCCTATTGATCTACATTTTGTTTCCCTTTCTTTTCTCATAGAGTTTTGATGGTCTACCTGAACATAAACCTGATTTCATCTTAAATTTTTTCTAGTTTTTTGATGGTTATTAGGCTCACACCTATAGCAGTCTAAGTGAGACATCTAGTACTAACAATTTTTTCATCGTTGTCAGGGAGTAAAAAAGCAAGTGATCTTCCTGGGAGAACGATATAGAATAGATCTAGCACTTGATGGTAGATAGGAGCATGACACTAGCTTGACTGCAATTTTCTAGCTGACGACACTAGTTTCATTATAGATGAATCTATTAGCAACTTCATTGGTTTGAAATGGATGTTATTCTTGCTCAGAGGTATGCATTTTGTAATTTCTCAAATATATTTGGTTTTCCAAATCACATGCCTGAGAGAAGTGAATGGGAAAGATGCCTTCCCAGGTTTAGAGGAGAAGATTGGGAAGTATCAGCTGAGTTTTTATTATATTTTCACGAGTGCATGCTTAAATTGAAAGTTATACATGAAGATGTCTTGATCAATTTTTTTAGATACTCCTTGGAGGGAAAAGCCCGTGACTGGTGTAGATCTCTTTCGACTACCAGTGTTAATTCTTTGAAAGGTTTTCATTTTTCCTTTCATTCATTTTGTAAAGAGAAATTTCTAGATGACTTCCTTTATCCATAATGTTTCCATGAATATGATTTGCTATGTAAATATGATAATCATGAAAGGAATAATTGTGTTGAAGAATATGTTGTAATAGAAGAGATTGTTCATGATGATTAAGAGGTTGATTATCTTCAAAATGAATTTTTTTCCCACGAAGTTGGAATAGAAGCAAATAAACAAGTTTCTGAAAGTTTACCCGCTATAATTGCTTCTGATTATCATGAATCTGAAGAGGTGTTTTATCTAGATACAAGTCACGAGGATCAACTGTCTTTTAGTCAAATTTCTCTTGAAATCATTGAAGTAAGCCCACAACAACTTTTATTTTTACAAACAGATGAGACTGGCAGTAGTCATGAAACTGGGCACATACAGAAACAATTTAATCTCCAGCTGGAACAACAAGAAGAGGTATTTATTTATTACTTCCATGACCCCATGGTTGATTATCTAGAGTCTTTGAGTAGTGCATATGTCAAACCATTATTTTTTAGTGGATGTTGGTTCTCCTGTCTTTTTGAACTACACTTTTCTATGCCATGGATTCCTTCATTTTTCCGATCTAGATTAAGAGTTTCACTAGTTAACCAGTTCCTTGCATGGCTTCAATGGAAAGTTTATTACACTTGATCAAGAAGAAAGTTTAACTAGTTAGGGTAGGATGAAATAAGATCGACACATGAGCATTCAATTTTTCAGTTTGAATTCATTTGCAAGTGTGATATTTCAGTTTAGTGTGATTTGCATTATTTGGATGTTTTAGTTTTCAATAAGGAGCGGAGGTGATATCAGGGATACAGGTTGCAGGAATCAAATGGAATAAGGCTAGTGGAACTGTAGGGGTTCTTGGAGCCTCACAGGGAGTTCTCCATCCTAGTTGGAGCCAAATGTTAACACTAATATTTGCATCATCAAATTTTAGCCAAAATAACATATGTGGCAAGGCATTATAGAAGTTATGGAATTTTTACAGCATAATGGTTTTTATACACAGGTATTACATTATTTATCTTCATCAATGACTGAGGTTAATACCATTATACAAAATATACCATTCGAAACAAGGTTTGAATATGAAAACAATCAAAACAAAGAGTTCGCAGCAAAATACAATTCGCTGCGAAATTTCCTGTAACAGAGATTTTGCAGCAAATTTGTACCTTGTGAACTCTCATTTTCATCATATCTTGAAATATATGAACTGGGTTTCTCTGAAATCTTTTTTCAAAGGAGAAAAATAATTTTTTTTCCTTTCTGACCAAAAATCAGTCTGACCCAGTTCGTCGTCTGAGAGAAAATTCAAAATAATCATCTACAGGAAAATTCACAGTGCATCCTGCAGATGCACTGCAAACTCTAGCAATTTGATAAATATGAATTATGGGAGGGATGTCGGCTATCAGAAAGGGCACGAATGGTTTCCTCAAAGGTATTTGTACATGAGGGAAATGTGTTTTATCACCAGATCAATCATCATGACCTGTTTCAAAAGGCATTTATCACAATAGACAAGATCCAAAAAATTAGGAGCTAGGTGGATTTTCCGTTTCACCTTGTTGTAATAACTCCTAGAGAAAAGGGAATCCAATGAAACCACTTGGGATTTGACCTATTTAGAGTAGGAAGGAATGATACACTATAAATAGAAGTTGTTTTGTTGAGGAAAGGGTTCAATTCATGATCCAAGAGAGGTTCATGAGAACTTAAGAGACAATTTACCTATGTGTGTTTATTTGTAAGTCTGAGGGCCTATGATGCAATATTTCCTTCCATTAAATATTTATGAAAGTTGTTTATCAAATTATCTTCTTTGTTTTCCATTTATTTTTCATCATCTTACTTGAATATAATAAATATTTTGAAATCAAACACTGCCTGTGATTAATGGATTCCTGAAGAGTAGAGGATCTATTGTAACTTGTCTATTAATCTTTGTTTTGTTCAAGATTTATTTAATCTATTTTGTAGAAAGGATCTCTGTATGATGGATGTTTTTTCTTTTGTCATATTCTCTATGCTTCTACCCATAATTATTTTAACCTTTATCTGGTATACATTTTTTTTTCCTTTGATCTGTAGGATGTTTATGACTCCATGCCAAATGGTAGCCTACTGATATATAGTTTGTTTCCCTTTCTTTTCTCATAGAGTCTTGATGGTCTACCTGAACATAAACCTGATTTAATTTTTCAGTTTTCCAGTTTTTTGATGGGTATTAGGCTCACACCTATATCAGTCTAGGTGAGACATGTAGTACTAACTAGGTACTTGAGCAAAAGGAAATAATACAAATGCTTCAATATAAGGCTCAACAAAGTTGTGGAAATCATAAATGTAACGACTGATGAGACAAGTGGATGAAAAATAAAGGAAGAAGAAAAGGAGTCAATGAAACAGGCTCACGAAGAAGAAGAAATGTTAGAAGAAGTGGAAAGGGAAGATGCAGAAGAGAAGTTAGAAGTGAAAGAGAAAGAACAACAAGATCTTCATGTACCTCCAAAGACACCTAGAAAATGAATATAGAAGAATCATCCATTAGATCAGATTATTGGGAACAAAGATGCAGGAGTTGAGAGTAGAAGAAGAAATTGCTAACTGAAACAACTACACCTAGCACTCTTATCTTAAATTGAGCCAAGCATCTTTGAAGAATCCAACAAGGATGAATTCTAGATAAAATCCATGGATGAAGAGTTGGATCAAATAGAGAAGAATGACATTTGGGAATTGGTTCCAAGGCTAATGTACAAGAATGTGATTGACACAAAGTGGATCTTCAGAAACAAATTGAATGAATATGGATAGGTTACCACAAACAAAGATATATTGGTATGTAAAGGATATGATTAGGTTGAATTTATCAACTTTGAAGAGATGTTTGCCATAGTTTCCATAATGGAAGCAATCAAATAGATCATTTCTTGTGCATGCTCCAAGAATATTAAAGTGTATCAGATGGATGTTAAATCAACCTTCCTAAATGGGGATCTTGAAGAGGAAGTCTATATTGAGAAACCAAAAGGATTTCAGTTATCAAAGAATGAAAATGATGTTTGCAAGTTGAAGAAGGCCTTGTATGGTATCAAATAGGCCCCTAGAGCATGGTATTCTAGACTAGATAGATATTTATAGAAGCAATGGTTCAGGAAAGGAAATGTATACAACAAACTCTACATCAAGGTAAATCAAGGTATTATTTTTTTCATTGAATTTTATGTTGATGATATTATCTTTGGACGTGATGATGACAAGATGAGCCAGAAATTTGCAAAGGATATGTAGAATGAATTTGAAATCTCATTACTTGGAGAATTATCCTTTTTTTTGGGTCTTCAGATATGTCAAAGAAAACAAGGAATTTTTATTTCTCAAACCAAGTATATCATAGAAATGCTAAAGAGGTTTGGAATGGAAGATTGCAAACCCGTCAATATTCTTATGCAGACTAGTTGTAAGTTAAGTAAAGATGATGATTCAAAGTGTAGAGATTAGAAGAAGTACAGGTCAATCATTGGCAGCTTACTTTATGTGACAACATCCAAACCAAATGTAATCTAGGTAGTTGGACAGGTGGTACAATTTCAAGTAGAACCAAAGGAATCACATGTTCTACCAGTAAAGAGGATATTCATATATATCAAGGGTACACAAGAGTTTGGATTATGGTATCTGAAAGGAAAGGATCTATCACTTATTTCCTAAACAGATGAAAATTGGGTAGGTTGCATTGATGACCGAAGAAGTACAAGTGGAGCATCGTTCTACTTAAGAGAGTGTTTGGTATATTGGCTAAGCAAGAAAAAATCACCAGTATCATTGTCTACAACCGAAGCAGAGCATATTGAAGAAACAACATGTTATGCATAGGTTTTACGGATGAAAAAAAATTTGACATATATATAGGCTGAGTATGATGATCTCATTCCTATGTATTGCAATAATACAAGCACCATCAGTATCTCAAAGAATCTAGTTATGCACTTCAAGATGAAGCACATTCCAATCAAGTATCATTTTCTATCGGAACAGGTTGCAGAGAAGAACATTTGAGTTGAGTATGTTGGGACCAAACACAAATTGAAAACATCTTTACAAAATTGGTTCCAAGGGAAGCCTTTGAGTATCTTCGTCTGAAAATTGTCATAGTTTCTGCCCCACAATGAATTTTGAATGTTATTATTATATGTCTTAGATTTAAATTAGGAAGCACCATAAAGAGGACAGTTCAGATTTGGGAGATTTTAGTAAGGGGGAGTAGCCCCAGTGGCAATCTAGTTAGGGGGAGAAACCTTGACAGGAAGTTACCTTTTCTCTTGATGTCAAAGGGGGAGAGATTTATCATATGAATGGATAGAGAGTTAGATTCTTGGATAGAGATCATAGAGGAATGATTCCAAAGAGAGAGATGGTCATAGGGGGAGCAGGAGAAATATGACTACAATGTTGCATTAGAGTGTTTCCATCAATGCCAAAGGGGGATATTGTTTATTAATTGGGTTTCTTTTTATTGATGTCAACCCTTGAATAATATTCGGTAGAAAATTCCAGTAGCCCCAACAGTTTGGTTAAGGGTCTCGAGACTGTTTGAGGTATAAAGGTATGAATATCAATGTATTTGCAAGTAAAACTATTCTAGATGAATAATACACTTCATGCTATTTTCGATTATATGTGGAATGCCACATAACTCCTCACGGTTAGAGAGTTATGGCCATGTGAAGTTGGAAAACCCTCACGAGTTATCTAGAAGCCCCTAGAAGGTCAAAGAAGTCAATTTATTCTAGAATCTCCTAGAAGAAGTTTACTAGTCAAAGTGGTTGTAACTAGGAGTTAATCTTGAGTTAAGTTGTTGCAAAAAGAAAATATTTAAAAATAAATTAGTTGCAACTAGAAGTGGTGATTTCACTATTTGTGGATAAAGTGGTTATAAGTGGACAATGTGGTTAGAAGTGGGATATCCCTAAAAGAAGGAAGTTGGGTAAAGTGAGTTAGAAGGTAACCCTTAAGAAAGCTACTTTGAGAGTATAAAGAAGAGAGAAACAACCTCCTATTAGCACCAATTGGGCACATTGAATATTTATTTTTGTGAATTATCATGGGCAGGTATCATTGAAAAATCTATAGTAGTGATTCTGAAACAACGAAAAAGTTGTAGGTACGAAGGGTCGAGACTGTGGGTACTGAAATAGGGTTTTACTAAAGACATATACAGGTTGCAGTACTAGAAGGGAGTCAACATCCACGGGTCATAGTGGGACAAAGCATGGATACCCATGGGCTTACTGAAGATAAAGAATGGATATGTTGTCAAAGATGAAAAGGAAGATCTTATCTATCATCAGTGACAAGTTGCAGGGCTGAGAAGTGACTACAGGAAGGTGTGATAGTGATCTAGTACAACAGAACCTTCTACATAAATTAAAAGGTATGTTATATACTTGTTGTAGTTGGTTATTGGCAATGGCCTAAGGTTTGATCATAGAAGATAAAGCATGTACCCTTGATGGTTCCTATGGTGGCTGGTAACCAACTTGTTGTATGAGGAAGATCTACAATGGTATATTTCTGGTGTATTGTCTTTCTATGGTTGGCACACTCCATGAGATAGTTTGTTATAGTATATCTTGTGATTTTGGAGAATATTTGAGGCATCTTGGTTGAAGAGTGTTAGTGAAGATACTGGTACAGTTTGAGGTTGCATTACAGTTAGGGTTTCCTGTATGATGGATGTAAGGGTTTCCTATATCTGATGAATGGTTCATGGTTTATGTATGGAACTTGGTTGATGAGGAATTCTTGACTTCAGTTCATGGTATATAATTTTGGCATATGGTATGTGACATATATGATCAAATCTAATACTATAGTGATAAGTTCTAGTATCAAGTTCAGCAGTGACAATTGACAAAGGAAACAATAGTGAAGCTGAGAGAATTACTAGTAATCCAAGAGTTACAGTGAAAAATATCACGGACATCCATGAGTTGTAGTTAAGAGAAACGCAGATACTCGCATGTTGCAATATATACAAGTCATGGATACAAAAGAAAGTTTTGAAGAAGAATCAAGTCAGTGACAGTGACATATGTTAGAAGTGAAAGTAATTGAGGTTAGCAGCAAGAATGAAAGTTTTTTCATATTTGGAAATTATATTTAAGGGAGGTTGGATTGGGTAGGGATAGGTGGTTGTAGTCGAAGAACATAGGGGGTTGTATCCTCCTTCTAGTTGTAGCAAGAGAATTGGGGAGTTGGAGCTTCCCTTAAGTTGTATCCTGGAAAATACAAGGGGTTGGAGCCTCCTTCTAGTTGTAGCTGGAGAAAAAAGGAAGTTGGTTCTTCCAATGAATGTAATTCTTAAAGACATATAAGAAAAAAAATTATGTCATTTTCTCCCACATTGGGTTTCCACGCAAAAATATTGGTGTATTGTGTATGTGTATGGTTGTTCATTTTTTCATGGTTTATTTATTCTGCACTTGTTGAATGATAATGTTATATTGATCATAAAGATAAAAAAACACCTATATAATGTGTTTAAAAAGGATTATATTGCTCTATTACTTATTCA
>SNQJ01S0084405.1:68940-88063 GCA_010110895.2 Picea sitchensis
ACTATTCAATCTTCTCATTACAACTAATTTACCATAATTACCAAACTCACAACTTGTTGTTGCAACTAATTTATTTTTAATTATTTTCTTAATGCAACAACTATACCCATGATTAACTCCTAGTTTCACACACTTTGACTAGTTAACTTCTTCTTGGGGTTTCTAGAATAATTTGACTTCTTTGACCTTCTAGAGGCTTTTAAATAACTCATGAGGGTTCTCCAACTTCACAAGACCATAACTCTCTAACCATGAGGAGTTATGTGGCGTTCCACATATCACCGGAAATGGCATGACATGTACTATCCATCTAGAATAGTCTTACCTTCATATACATTGATATTCATTACATTATTTCTCAACCAAACATGGGTTCCTTACCCATACCTCTAGAGATACCAGAGATACTCAAGGGTTGACATCAATCTCTAAGAGTTAACATCAATATACAATATCACTCTCCAAAGGTTGACATCAATGAAAACCAACTGTCCATCAATCTAAACCAACTATCTAACATCACCGATAGAGCTCAACCCTAATTGCATGGAATAGGAAGCCATTGATCAAATTAGGGACACTCAGATTAAGGGCACTCGTCAATGGAGGATCCATATTTATCAGGTTGTCAAAGAAGGGAAGCTCCTGCACCAAGGCAAGTGGCTAAACAGGGACCAAGTTCAGCATAAATTAACTTTGCACTCCTTAAGGTCATCCCCCATGTCAAGGATTGGTGGGAGACTTACTGTGAGCAAAGGTCGATCGAGGAATCTTCATTATTTGAAGTTTCACCCTGTTGGGATTCCTTTATGGATTCTATTAAGAAACAATACTACCTTGTTGGAAGCTACGATAACCAATATACAAGATGGACTACCCTATGACAGGAAGGTATTAGAAAGTACACAAGCTCACAAATATTTTCCATACCTTGCACACCAAGTTGGGTATCAAAGACTTGGAATGAAATCTGGTGCTCAAGTACTACAGTTGTTTGCATAGATACATCCAAATACAAATGGAGTTTTTAGACATCTTTTCATTGGGCGTGGCTTATTGATACACTTTCAAAATCGAGCATAAATTTAAACAGAAGAAGCGAGAGTTTAGATCTATGAATTCCTCACAGCAGAAGGAAGGTAAAGGCGCCCCCCACCAACAAAATAAAGAACAAATCAAGGATGGACCCTCTCAAGAATACCAATACAAGCCTCAAACAAAGAAGTGTGTTGAGAAGACAAAGAAAGACACTGGGAAGTGGTGTGAATTCCATAAAATCCCTTGGCATAACACCGATGAGTGTTTCTCATTGAAATCATTGGAGGTCGAGTTGAAAGCCTCAGAGTCAGAGGCACGTTCCAACTCTAAATCAAATCCGAACAAGGTGAAGCAGATAATTGATGCAGAATCTAGTGCCATTGTCACTACCACTAAGGTCCAACCAAGTGCACCAGAAGAACCAGAGGAATTTGAGCACCTCTTTCACTCACAAATGTGGGTGAAGGGTATCTCGTTTCATTTCATTGTCAATAGCGGAAGACAAAATAAACTGATCTCAGTCAATCTCATTAAGAAGTTGACCTACCAATGACACCATGCCTGCAAACCTACACCATCGAGTGGCTCCGCCAATGAAGAGACCTATGCGTCAACCAACAGTGTCACATGCCTTACGATATCTGGCCATTCAAGGATGAGGTATTGTGTGATATTTCCCCCCTTGATGATTGTAGTGTTCCTTTAGGCCAACCATACTTGTGGAAACTCCATTCTTTATATGATTTTATACCTCGTAGTGTTATCGTTAATTTGGGTATAAAATTGTACAAGATACTAGAGGTAGCTCCACCTACCACCATTTATTTTATCTCTGCTAAGAAATGCATGAAGGTCATTTCCCAGATCGGGAAATTTGTGTTCTTCACAATTATCTCTCAAGGTGAACAAAAGGTCACTGCCACAGCCATGGATTCTACATAGGGCCTCTCCACGTAGCAAAAATAGGTAGAAAAACTCGTGGAAGAGTAAAAAGACATTGTCTCCTCACCCACATGGGTACCACTGCACTGTCAAGTCAAGCATTCAATTGATCTAACCCCTGGTGCACCACTACCAAATGGGTTAGTATATTGCCTCTTTTAGATGGAAAATGAGGAAATCAAGCACCATACCCAAAAATTGTTTCAAAATGGGCACATCTGAAACAACTCGTCACCCTGCAGGAGCCCAATCATACTTGTGTAGAAGAAAGATGGGACTTGGCGACTTTGTATTGACTACAGGGCCCTAAACAAAATAACAATAAGAAATCGGTACCCAATTCCCCGAATTTATGACCTTCTTAACTAGCTCAAGGGGGCCAAGTGCTTCAATAAGATTGATCTGAAGTTCGGCTACCACCAAGACCTAATAGAATAGATCGATGTATGGAAGACTGCTTTCAAGTCCAAATAAGGTATTTTCGAATGGCTAGTCCTGTCCTTTGGTTTAAACAATGCTTCAATAAATTTCATTAGGTTAATGGATGATATATTGCATCCCTTCACCAATTATGTTTTGGTTGTATATATGGATGACATCCTCATCTTTATAAAAACTTGGGAGGAACACTTGCAACATATTCAGTAATTTCTTCACACTCTATGGTAGAACAGGATGTATGCTAACTTAGAGAAATTTGCCTTCGGCATGAACAGGATCAAATACCTAGCATACATTGTTGATGAGCATGGTATGCATGTGGATCTAGTAAAGATCCAGTTCATTCATGACTAGCCAGCCCTGACCACACTGACTGAGATTTGGAGATTTTTAGGACTTGCCAACTTCTATCACATGTTCGTGTTGGAATTCACCCATATTTTATGGGCCCTCGGCCAAGTGACCAAGGGTGGTGGAAAGGAAAAATTTTTGTGGGGGAAGGCATAATAACAAGAATTCGATAATATGAAACATCGCTTGTGCTCATCTCCAGTACTCTCCTTACCCGATCTGCAACAACCCTTCAATATTGAGACCAATGCCTCATACTATGTTGTGGGTGAAGTTCTCACTCAACATGGTCATCCAATGGAATATCGTAGTGAGACACTAACATATGTCATCCATAAGTACCCCACATATGACAAAGAAATGTATTCCATTGTACAAGCCTGCTTCCAATGGAAGCATTACATTCTTTGGAAGGGGATAGTCATTCACATAGATAACAAGCCTCTACAATTCATATAGACACAAGGAAAATTGCAGAACGACAACCATTAGAAGTGGTCCACATACTTGTAGCAATGCCATCTCAACATAAAATATAAGACAGGAAGCACCAATTGTGTCGCCGACTGGCTCAATCGACCTCCAATTTTTTCCCTCACCAGAATACTCCATTCATTTGGACATGAGGCCTCCAAGTGGCCCCAGCTCTATAAGAGTGATCCTGACTTCACTACCATGTACCAGTTGTTGGGTACCAGAGAAAGTGTCACTGATTTTCACCTTCACGATGGAATGTTATGCCATCTCAACCACCTTTGTGTTCCTTCAAGCGAGCGGGTGAAGCCGATTTGGGAAGCTCACTACAGTCAGATGCCAGGACATTTTGGCGTGGAAAAGATTGTGGCAGTACTACAGAATCATTTCTATTGGTTGGAACTTTGATAGGATGTCAACAAGTATATTAGGTCATGCGCTGCATGCGCCATTTCCAAACCAACCACTAAGAAGCAAGGCATGTGCACCCCTCTTCCTACTCCCAATGGGCCTCGAGAATCCATCTTGATGGACTACATATATGTTGAAAAGTCAACAAGAAACATGTGTCTAATTTACTTTTCCCTTAAATAAATTGGACAATAAATATTAATCTATTATCTCATAATTACTTGAAAATATAACTAACTGAAATGGAAAATCAGTTAACTATAGGAAATTCAAGTCCAAAGGTTGATTGGTAGGACATGGAGGTGACTTGAAGTTGTAACAGAGTTATAAGTGTAGTTATGTGAGTTGTGAAGTAGTTTAACTTAGTTAAGTGAGTTAAGCCCAGTTGTACTAGTCGTAACTGAACTTACACTAGTGAGAGATCACTGAATTATTTATTAATTAATTCACAATCAGTGATCTCACATGCAACTAAAGGTTTACCACTATTAACTACATGCATGCCAGATCCAGTGGAGACCCAGTTGAGATAACAGGTGAAAGGGATAGTTTGGATATCAGTTGTGATTTGAGTGAAGTGCACTCATGCAATCACACATGCAGTGGATATAATCATGAGCATGTGCGGCCTAGGCAAAAAAAAGGGAATTCGAATTCATTGTAAGAATTCTATTTGTAGGGATTATGCATAGGAGGCAGGCTGTCTGGAGACAGAATATTGGCACATGAATTTGTCAATTTTTGTATGACAGTGTGAGACGATTGTATTGTACTGACAACTCTTGGATTAGATTTTTGTATGAGATTTTTTCATGAACCATGATATACATAATATATGATAGTGGGGTTTTTAGCTTTATGCTTTCCCCGTAAAACATCCGTGTTATGTGCGATTGATCTTTCTTCGTGTTATCTCACTTTGTGATCATGGTTTAATTTCCACAAGAATATTTGTAGAAGCGATTATGTATTTAACAATGGCATATAATTGTTAGATCAGGAGAATCTAGGAAATACTTAATTTGTATTGAATTTTTTACATGGTATCAGAGCCACAGAGCGACGGAAGTGAGGTGCGAAAAGAATAGTATTTTTACAGGTCCCTCCTCTAGCAGGGTGCGACGTCATAGTACTAAAAACTTTGTGCATATCTGAGAGTTGAAATTTTCACACCCTACTCAAAGGCAAGGTGTGAACCTCTATTAAGTTTTTCACAGGTTTCTCAAAGGAGAGGTGTGAACCTCCCTCACCCCACTGTGCATTACAGTGCAAACCTCCCTAAGATTTTTCCATGCTGTTCACAAGTGAGGTGCGAACCTTCCTCAAGTTGCTAACTGGTCAGGTGCGAACCTCCCAGAGCAAGATGGATTGCAGCAATTGAGTTTGTGATTGACTGTCTTGGTGCTACAGTTGATTCGAGATTGAAATGGCTTTCATTGGATTGAGGTTAGAGTATGCACTCGAAGGTAGCTCGAACTACATTGCTTGGAAGGATAAGATGGAGGCAGTACTCAAAGACAATGGCTTGAAAGAATACATTGACAAAGATGTTCCTAAGCCGGATGCTATAGACACTACAAATCTTGATGCATGGAAAAAGAAAGTGGCAAAGGCGAGGAGGATCTTGTTGGAGGGAGTATGAGACCACATTGTCTCTAATCTCCATGGGAAAGCCACACCATATGCAATGTGGAAGTCTTTGACAAATCTATTCCAAAACAGCAGCGACCATAGGAAATTGGCACTCAAAGATAAACTCAGGAAGATCAAGATGGAAAAGGTCGACTCCATTCCAAAATATCTCACGAAATTTGTCCAATGTCAGGATGAGCTGGGAAGTGTGGGGATAATAGTCATTGATGATGATTTGGTGAGCTTGGTGCTCCTAGGACTTCCCAAGAGTTGGCAAAGTTATCAAGACTCTGTCAATGGAAGAGAAAAATTGCCAGTTTGGGAACGACTATGATCGGATCTGGTGCAAGAGGAGTTCAGGTGGAACACCAAAAATGGATCTTCATCAAAGCATGATGAAGAAGAGGATTGTTCTTTGGCTTCCAAGAAATGGAAAGGGAAGGGGAAGAAATTCCATCCAAAATCCGAGTCTAAAGTCAAGAAGTTGGATCTGTCCAAGGTGAAGTGTTTTCACTGTCACAAACATGGGCATCTCGCTACTAATTGTCCACAGAAGAAGAAGAACAAGAAGGTTGTTGTAGCTGCAGTTGGCAAGGCCCTTGCCTTGCATTTTGAATTTGACTTCTCTTTGATCGCATGCATGGCTTCATGTGCATTGGGATCAGTGTGGTATTTGGATAGTGGTGCTTCCTTCCACATGACGGGAGATAAGGATATTTTCAGTGACTTGGAGGATAAAGATCTCAAAATGCATATAGAGATGGGCAATGATGGATGATACAATGTGACTAGTATTGGTACCATTACCTTTTAGAGGGAGCTAGGTAAACCATTTCAATTGAAAAATGTTATGCATGTTCGGGTTTGAAGAAAACACAGTCTTAGTTACAATGTTGGAGGCCGAGAGGAGGCTATGATGTTGTTTCTAGTAGTGGAAAAGCTTTTCTGCAACATAAAACAACAGTTCAAGTCAAGAGGATAGGGATTCAAGTTAATAATGTCTACAATATGGAGGTAGATGGATACACTGCCATGATGGGAAAGGCAAAAAAAAAGTGGTGAAGTCGGGGATGAGAGCCAAATTATAGCGCAGTGATTGGGCCATCTTCATCATGGATCTTGAAGATCATGCAACAAAATATCTACGGACACCAATGGGGAACACTTGCTTTCCGAGTTAGATCAGTTACCCAGGGTTGCACCATGAAATTAATGCAAGAATCCACCTTTCATGAAAAGGAGAAGCGTGCTTCGGTAATCTTGGAGAGAGAGTTCACCTGAACATATGGACCATTCTTGGTTGTTTCAACAACAAAACATAGGTATTATGTTATTTTTGTTGATGGCTTTTCTCATAAATGTTGGATCTTCTTCGTACGAAGAAGATCAAACATTCTCAAAAATTTTAATGATTTAAATAATTGGTGGAGAAAATGTTGGGGAAGCAAGTGAGAAATCTCTAAGGGGCGATAATGGTGGAAAATACATATCTCTAGAGATTCAAAATTCTCTGACCAAAGAAGAATTTGAAGAGAAATCATGGCACCTCATAACCCACATCAAAATGGGGTCCCAGAGAGGAAGAGCGAGAATGATGGAATTAGATTGTTACCGTGATGTTGCATGATTAGAGACCTGATGCATTTGTGGGAAAAACTGTCTGATATTGTGGTTTATGTGAAAAGCTGTTGTCCTCATAGAGTACTTAGCATGAGTACGCCTGAAGAAGCTTTCAGCGGTAAGAAACCTGATGTTTCTCATTTTAATATTTTTGGCTCATCTGTTTTTGTACATGTGAACAAAAGGATTCCAAGAAGAAAGGCTGGAACCGGCTAGCGAAGTTAAGGATATTTTTGGGGTACGAAACACCCATAATTATTATTATTATTTTCCTAACATTAAGATGGTTGTTATGCGATAGGATATAAAATTTGATAAGAAGCCAATGCGGTTGTCACTTGAGAGAACTAGACTTGCATGCGAGAAGAGAACTATTGGTTCCCAAGATGAATCCCAAGATGTCGATTAACCACGCCCAGGGAGGTTCATGGAGTGGAAACCACTCAAGCAGAGCCATCCATCATAAATGGCAGAAGGCAGACTACATGTTGCACAGATTGTAGGATCCCCTACTTCACAATGTAGACATAGACAGTCTCTTGATCGATTTACCGGATACATGGATCTCATGAGAAAATGTGTAACTCACCCACTACCGTAATCAAGTTTTCATTGATTTATGCAAAATCAGAGCCCCCGAAATATCTACGAGGAGGCATAGCATTAAGCCTATCTCTTTCTCTCTCTGCTCCCCATGTGATGCGTGGGTCATGATCCGCAGGAGTCAAGAATGTCATTAAACCTCTTTTATTTCATGCCTCAATGCCACGGGGATATCCGTCGTTGAAATATGCAACCGTCAAACCAGAACAAGGTTAGTGGCTGGCCGGCCAATGGGATGAATCCCCTCTGAGAGGGGTTAGCAAGCCATTAGGAATGGCCTTGTTTACGCAGGTTGAATTAGTCACGAGGTGAGAGGGAAACACAAAGCGGTGGGTAGAGTGGCGAGGAGGCGGGTCCCATCACCGCGCCACACCATTGGACCCCAGTAAAGAGAATGGAAAGGGGTCAGTGCGAATGTGTCGTTGATCGAAGAGGCTGAGAATAAATCCCTAACGTTCGAGTTGGTGTTCAATTCCAAGCCCCCTCACGCTAAAGGCGGAGAACAACAAGGGAGCTCCAAATGAAGCCTCGATTAGGTAGATCTAGGTGGGTGGACAGAATTAGATCTAGATCTGCTCGCCACTTACACTAATGCGCATTCACGCCCCAGCCTAAAGCCGACATCTCTTCCTCACATCGGCCGGTCGTTATAGACCCTGAGGTCCTCCAAAAGAATCTCATTTGTTCATCGGGACTTAACCACATGCTAACATCTTGATATTTATAAGTATGGATTTTAGGGTTTGAGAACACGAGGGAACATGCCCTTCGGTATCCCAAGTGTCGAGAAACACGGAGTGCCAAACAAGCCTAAATCATTGATTAGCCCCTTGGGTTATGCCTTGGTCAATATGACCCCTTCCCACATGACCACACTCTCTTGAGTGGGTTATCAAGAGCGACCTCTTGTTACTTGAGAATATCCCAGATCCCGTCCCGAATTCCCAAAGCGAGGTATCTCGACCGTAGCCTTCGAGGTGGTCGATCTATGATTTGCTTCCATGGTTTCCACCATGGAACATCCAATCTCGATCACCATAACTCACGAGTTCGATTCGATTTCTCAAAATGGGAATATCGACATGGCCTCAACTGTCGGATGACCGAATCTACTTGAGGGATTTTGCTATTCAGGGGTTTAATCCTTAGGTATCGTGACATATCCAATGACATGGGGTTTCCGGCCAAGATCGGCCCGGCTCGAGCCGGGGTTCTAACTTGTGCATTCTCCATGACTTCCTAGGCGTGGAAAAATCAATGGTCTAGATGTTCTCATGGACCTTGGGGATCTGATCGATCTCTTCGCTACCCGCGAAGACATAGAAAGACAAAGTGGTAAGGCATTTAACGCCCTACTTCTCCTACCAATCTAATGATCATGGGTGACCACATATTTCCCGACGGGATCTCATCAATCGATCAACACCTATTCAGGGTAAAGGCAACACTCAATTTTGCTTCTTGATCGATGGTGGTAGTGAGCACCAATCTTCTAATGGGATCTCGTCCATCGATTAGATACTTATCAGGGATTTCTTAAAGATAGCGTATCATCCTTTCGGAGTTCTTGATGGGCTTTTAGAAGGTTATCTCATGGGGAGGTTTACCCGAGTGCTATAAGAGGCAAAATAGGGGTATCTCTCTCGAGAACCCGAGGTGTGAAGTCACAATTAGATGAGTATGCATATAAATAGTGATTTATGAGACATAAGCCATCACGTGGTCTTTCCATATAAACATACAACTACGATGCGATCAAGACACCATACTGACATTCTTATAATGAAATCATTCACAATTTGACAGCTTATGATCATAAATGTCGTCATACATATATTTCTAAAGATGCTAAAGGCAAAGCGTAAGGTAGCTAGAGAGGAAGTTGGGGGGGCTAGAGGGCCAATAGTAATAATAGTGGAAGTCATTCAATGTAAAGGGTGGACTAGGTCCACTATATTGTTATTAAATAAGACCCACTATGGTAGTTAGATATAATAAGTGGGTAATTAGATATAATAAATGTAAAGAGGGACTTCTTAGAAGGTTCTACTTCTAGAAGATTCCTCCTCTAGAGATGTTCTTTAGGTGATGGTAGCACAATGTAAAGGGGTTCAAAAATGTAATGAGATATGAAGAAAAATATTGTATTTGGGTTTATATCAATGGGAGGATGCCCTCGAGCCTTGAGTGAATGGGAGGATCCCTTCCATAATAAGATCCATTGTATGAGGTGTTTGCCCTACCTCAAGGGTTTCTATAATAGGATTCTTGGGGTTTTTCTATATGCTTTCATATATATTGTGTGGTGATTGTATTCAAATATATTTGGATCTATTGTGATATGTTGTATTAGGTCTTTGGTTCTTAACAAATTGGTATCGAGCACTTTCCTTGGAACATTATTGGACAAATATTTTTTATTTTTAGATTTTTTTTTTTTTTGAGCGAAAAAGAGAGTGACATTCACCGAATTTTTGGTATATTTCTATGCAAAATTTGTTGAAAATGGTTGTATATCTGAGAACATAGAAAAACACCCAATTTGAAAAACAAATGGAATCCAAAAGCAGTCACAGGAAGTCAAGATATTGAAGTTTAAAATCTACAAATTTTTAGAGTTTTTTCTTGAGAACGTGAGAATTTTTATTTATGTAGTATTTGGAGGCTGAATTTCCACAAATAGAATTACATATCTAAGTTCCTCTTAATTTCACCCAATTTCAAAATAAAATCATCCAAAGCGAAGTTCAGGAGTGAAGTTATGAGCATTTTAACTGGCCCAGTTTTCCAGGGTTTTTCGAGAAAAAGCCGTGATTTTCTGTAGAAACTTATTGGGTCTATTTTGCGGGTTGGCTTGGTCAGCGAGGACAGAAGAGTTCATAGGGTGATAAAATGGTTGTTTCCTCTCAAATCCTAAAATAAATTCTTGAATCATTCAAATCCCAATTGTTTCACACATTGGATGGCCAGTTGATACATTTGTACATGGCCTCATAGGCAGTATCACCATGACCTCCTGAGGATGTGATTCTCAATGATAGTTTTTGTAGTATTCAAGATTCATTGAATAATAAAATATAGGAGAATTTCTTGGGCGTTGGGGATGAATATAATCAAGAAATATATATGCTTGATATGATTTGGGAGCCCGATTGTGATGATTGATATGGATAGTTGTCATTTCTGGATTGTCAACCACTTTCATATTTTTATTTGATGACTCTCCATACGTAGAGAACATCAATGTCCCACATCGAGAACTAGTTACCGGTTCGGTCGCATATTCTCTGATGGTATTATTCCTTCTGGATTACTTCTGGGCCTTTTTCCACTATGGATGGATCTTCTTATTTGGATCCACATGATAGTAGGTGTCCCGATTATTTGGAACATCATTTGGAGTTGGTTATTGGGTTTCAAAAATTTAGGGGAGTTCACATGAGAACTTTGACATGGGACCTGGGGTTACAATGGTGGTTAGACTACTTCAACATGGTGGATTTCCTTTCACATGGGACCTTGGTTCTTCATCTTCTTTGACATTATGGTCCACAATTATCCATGGAACCACGGTATATGGTTTTACATCAGCGTTAGCGAGGACAACAGCTTTCATAGAGGGATGGAGATGTAAGGTAGATAGAGAGGTAGTGGGGGCCAGAGAGGAATGATAGTGATGACATAGTGGAGGTCATTCAATGTAAGTGGACTAGGTCCACTATAAATATTATTAAATAAGGCCCACTATGGTAGTTAGATATAATAAATGGAGTAATTAGATATAATAAATGTAAGGACTTCTTAGAAGGTTCTACTTCTAGAAGATTCCTCCTCTAGAATTTTCTTAGATGATGGTAGCACTATATAAAGGGTTCAAGCAATGTAATGAGATATGAAGAAAAATATTGTTGGAAGCGGTAGCTAATGGGAGGATGCCCCTCGAAGGGAGCAAGTGAAACGAGGAAGACCCTTCCATAATAGGATCCATTGTATGGTGTTTCCCACCTCAAGGGGTTTCTATAATAAAGTTGTGGTTTCTATATGGTTTCATATATCTTGTGTGGTGATTGTATTCGGACATCCTTGGATATATTAGCGATATGTTGTATTGATCTTTGGTTCTTAACAAAAGCACTTATCGAGAAAGTAACACCAGGGGTTATGGAATTGCTAAGAGGGGTGCTCGTTCCACTTTAACCGTAGGCTCAGTGACTTCTAGTGGATTTACCACTAGCCACCCAGTGAGACCACCATGATCATGAGTCAGCGTCTCTATTTTCCAGTGACCAAGGCCAGAAGGTTACTCTCCTTCCTCTCTGCTATCACCTCGCATGTTGCTGAGCTCTCTTTTACTCCCCTCATGCACGCCTAATCGCTTCTCCCCACGCCTTATCCTCTTGTGAGGGTTAGTGTGGTCATTCCTAGCAGTCGAGGAGCTTGGCGGCTCAGGTGGGTGGTTTGCTCCCCATCCCTCATTAATTCCACCGAGGAGCCATCTACACCACTAGCTGTGAGACATTTAGTCAGGCCAGCGACGCGGTTCTACGGGCCGGTGGAGTCAAATCGTTGGTTTTGGTGGAAGTTAACACCACTTTCCCAGGTGCCTTCCACCACCACCAATAACCATCATGGTCTATTTTTATATATGCCTCAGTAGTCTTACAATATAAATTCATAATATTATTCCACATTCATGACCTTTTCCACTTGCAGGTCCATTTTACATCACATATTCACATTTTGAGTTTTCCACAGTTCTTGGCTGGTATAGTTATTTTTTACAAACTTTGGGAAACAAGGTGTTACAATTCCTCCCCTTAAAGGAAAATCTCCCTCGATGTTCTATCTATCAACATGTCATGCATGTTTGGATGCAAACAAAATCAGATATACCTGTTTTAGTATCTCCATTTCCAATGTAGCCTCATACGGGCCAAAATGTTTCCATGCACCTTGACCTATGCAATGGATTTAGGTTGGGCGGGGTTGCTTTCTAATAATATGCATTGGGGTTACGGTAGAAATTTCTCCCTCAGGACATCGGATCATAGACCGATCAATTATATGATTAGAATCATGTACATATTTCTTGATAATGGAACATGGAAAACATTATGTGCTTTTTACTATGGGAGGAAGTGCTAGTTGATACGCCACAGATTTACTCTTTCTAGAACCTCAAAGGGTCCACGCAATCTAGGGGTGCCAACTTGGCACAAACACCCATTTTTAGGGAACTCATAGGAGCGGTAAGAATATACATGGTCTCCCATTTTTGAACTCTCTTGGAGTTCTCTTTTTAGTCGGCATAACTTTTTTGTAGGTTACGGCGATATGTTTTTGTTTTATATGAGTCACTTGATATTCCATTTCTTTCAACATATATGCTCGGTGTAAGAAATATTGTTCTGAGTTTTCGGTGAATTATTACCTGACCATAGGGACCTCGAGAAGGGACTCCATCTTTAAAAGATGCTTGTTGGCCACGTTGTTGTAGAAGTAATTCTACCAATGGCGGTAGTCTTCCCACTTCCTGGGATGATGCATTTGGAACCTTAACATATCCTCTAATATTTGATTCACTCTTTTATGCGATACGCCGGTTTTGAGGTGATGGCGATGCTAAACAATGTTTGGTTTCTAAAACCGACCATCAATTGATTTCAAAATTGAAGTAAATTTTGTGTCTCAACACAGGACACTATCTCTTCGGCATGCCGATGGAGTCACGAATACCTCTTTCATGAATACTGGTAATCTATCACCTTGCCGGTTGATTTGATGAGGATGAAATGGCAGACTTATACGGTTTATCCACCACTACCATAATAGCATCGTTCTATTTGGTTGAAGTTAACCCGATCTAGTGATAAAATCCATGGAGATGGTTTCCCCATTTCCATTAAAGGATGAGTAAAAGGGATTTTTTTTTTAATAGTCATCTTTGGGTGTCGATGTTACGCTTTAATGGTGGCACTCTATGGGCCAAATATTTGGCTGTGTCTTTCAATCCAGGCCAATAAAATTGTTTTGGGTGGCAGTGATCATTTTACAGTATCCCTGGTGGCTGATATATGTTGTTTTATGTAGTTCATCCATATTGAACCTCTTCAAGTCGTCACAATTTGGAATGTCTATCTATCTCTATAAGTGGCGGACCTCCTTAGGTGTCGCCTTCATGTTTTTACTCTAGAGGCTCTTACTATAGAATGCAGGGAGTCTGATCTAAACGAAGGGATCGTCTCTTGTGCATTTAAAATTTATGTTTGCTTGACATGCGTCGCGGTACTCACATTGCCGGGTGAATTGTTTTCATGCTCCTGCTAAGGGCATTGGCTACCCTATTTTCTTTCCCTTTATGTGTTTGATTTCAAAATCAAATTCACTAAGGAGATCCATCCATATATCTTGTCTATCATTTATTTTTGGTTGTTCAAACAAATATCACAATCCACAATGATACATCATAAGTACAAATTTTCTTCCCAAGAGGTAATGCCTCCACATTTCCAAGGCATGCACTATGGCGTGAGTTCTAGATCATGAGTCCGCATGGTTGACTTCTGTTGGATTCAATTTTAGGGATTCATGGCAGATCACACTTCAGCTGCATGGGACTCCTCAGAACCCTTCCTTACAAGAATACGTGCACAAGGAGTCATTGGGGTGGGTGATTTTCAACCGCGGTGCATGTCAGTAGATGTTTTGGGGTTTGGAATCTTTCTTCACATTTATGTGTCCGCAGGAATTTTGTCTCCTTCTAATACGGAGGGTAGTGATTGGAAAACTAATCTTGGAGAATCCTTTTTATAAATCTCCTGTAATTATCCTACTAATCCATAAAGGATCTGATGTGCAGTATGAGCACAGGGTAGGCCATTTCCATGATAGACTGATCTTGTGGGGATCGCTACCTCTTCATATATGGCATGTCCCAAGTAATGTATTTTCTTCTGGAAGGAGTCACATTTGTTGAGTTTAGCAAGTGCTCCTCTAGGCATAGGTACAAGTCCTAAGATATATTGAGATGTTCTTCATGTTCTTTTCTGTTCTTAGTGTAAATTAATATGTCATCAATAGAAACTAATTTTCAGAATTTGTCTAAAAATTTCTTGAGTACATTGTTCATCAAACACATAAAAGTGGTGGGGGCATTGGTTAACCCAAATGGAACTACAACAAACTCATAGTGACCCTTCTCATGTCAGTGGTTTTATGGATGTCTTACCCTTGATTCGGACTTGATGGTATCAGATCTCAAGTCTATTTTGAAAATAGGCGCCTCCAATGATTGGATAGATCATGGGTCACGGGCAGGGGTAGCATTCTTTATGGTTTACTTTATTGGAGTTGTCTATAATCCTTACAGTCAAGGGTTCCATCCTTCTTTCTGCTTGGGTGATGCTCCCCATGGGGACACCTTGGGTCGAATATAACCCTTATCCATCATTTCTTAATTGCAATTTGAGTTCAACTAACTCAAGTGTGCTCTTCCATCTAGTAGAGATTGATGTGAACATGGGCACCACTCCCTAGTGAGCTCTATTGAAGTCGATTATTATCTTCTCGGTGGAAGCCGATTACCTCTTCGACATCACTGTATTCTCTCAGATAGGGTGATCATCAGAGGGATTGGACATCTTGATTTGTTTTCAAGCACATTGCATATAGAGGGACAATAGCACTAGGCCAGCCATTTCTCATTGCGAGGGGCTAATATTTTCTCAGAGACAGGTTTTTGGATCCCTTCGAGGGTTATCCTTTTTTCCTTCTTTGCTCACACATTCTAAGGGTTTTTGGTAACAGTCGATCTGGCTTTATGGGTGACCAGCTAGTCCATACCAATCAATGCGTCATTATGATCGAGGGTAATGTTCGGGTTTCTTGGGTGGAATTCTTAACATTAATTAACATTTGGTATGACCTCGCCTTTACCCTTCTTTTTGGTGCAGAGTGGATAAGCGTACCAACCAAAACTGATGTTGTTTTTATTGGTACGTAGTTCACACTTATCAATAGCTCTAGGGGCTATATAACTTAGAATTTGAACCGGGGTCAATCAAAATAGAAATAGGTTGGTTGGTAATAATACCTTCCAATTCGACCACAAAGGCTTGGTGGTCCTCTTGCCGATATTCTACTATTGAGTAGATTCTTGATACACTCTTGGATACATCATTGATTGTGTTGGACTCTTGGATATTATAGACCCTTATATTATTATGTTGTCTATGAGGGAAGTCCCTCATTAGATTCTCTTCTCCACAACCCTAGCATTTCAAGGTTCTCTCTTTGGGTTATCGATTGTTGCGGTATGGGTCTAGAAGTTTTATTTTAGGTCAGATGAGGGGAGAGTTACGTTGGAATTACCTCCGGGCTAGAAAGTCCGGTCTGGGGTTCTTCTTGTAGTTCTTAGAATTAGAGTTGATCCCCTTTTTTCTTAAATCTCAAACCACTCTTATGTTTCCAGTCTCCACGAGGACTGCTAGATGTCCATATTGTTCATGACAATATGTTGCCTTCGAATAGTGTCTTCTAAGAGTCTTTTGGCTCATCAAATTCAATTATGTTCGAATAGTCCTTAGGTAGTCCAGCGATGACGTTGCACCTTTGCCTTCTGCTTTGATGTAGGGTACATATCTCAATAAGTCAAGGAATTTTTTGACATATTCCTCTATAGTGAGTTGCCCAGTTTGAGTTCATAAAACTCTTTATCCTTCTAGTTGAAATATTTTTTCAAACAAAATACTTCTTAGGGTATTTCTCCAAAGCTGTTTCGAGACGAGGTCCTCTCGCGGACCTTTCATATTCTTAAGATCTTCCCACGGATGGGCTTTCCGTTCAGTTGAAGTGACCCGCCGGACCTTCGAATTCTGAAAAATCATGGACTCAAAAATATTTCTTCGGTCCAAGTAGCCAAGCCTCGGCTTCCTCTCCCTTCTTTATCTCCGCGTCGAAGGAGGAGGTTTGGCCTCTTTGAATTCCTCAAATTTATGACCCTTGGAAATCTTTTGCTACTTCTGTTTTCTTCAGGAATAGGGAGCCAGTCTAACTGTGGAAGAGCATACGAGATCGCCAACTTCCTTCTCGAGGAGGAATCGTCGGCGGTCCTTTACCTCTCGGTGGACCTTCAGCAGTGCTCCTCTCGGTATAATGCTTGATATGACCATGTTTACATCTGGGCTCATCTTTGCATTTGTTGCTATGGAGTCGGATAAGCTCTGCTATAAAGGCGCATTAATTCGGTTTTTTTCTTTTCTTATTCTTTCATCATCCTTTCATTGTCGACCTTGAAACTTTGCAATTCAATCATGAGGCTCCTCACGGTCTCGGCTAGATATGGAGGGTTCCTGTTTCTCTTCTTTCGTCGGACTCTTAGTCTCTATTTCTCTTCTTTCGTCAGACTCTTCGTCTCTATTGTGGGAGCCTTCTCCCATCTCTTGGTGAGTCACCATTCTCTACGTCTGTAAATTCCCCCAGCTGATCATCCGCTTGGGTGAAAAGACAAACGTTGGTTATTAGTCAAGAGTTAGATATATTTTTATAACCTATGCATAAATTCATAACTCTTTCACATGCATACACAGTCGGGTTCTCGTTTCCAATTTTTGATCCTAGATAAGAGAGTTAAGTTAGGGGGTTAGTCCTCTTAGGAGTGCTTCGAATGGAGCTTATGCACAATGTTGGCAATTTCAGTTAACAGAAAGCAAATCAGCATATACTTGTCATTGATGGAAAGTACAGTTGTGGTTGTAGTGATGACAATAGCAATGAATAGCAGCAATAATCGAGAGGAGAAGAGTCAGTGACCATTGGATCCCATTCAAATTTCCCGAAAGAACGAAGGTTGTCAGATCTATGGAAGATGCGAGAGAGATAAGCCATCGGAGAATCGGGGATCGAGACTTTGAAATGTCCAGTTCACTCGACAACGAAAACCCCGAAATCACGATATGCGATTTCACGATTTGATCACAGTCGTTAAAAGCAAGCATGAGATATGGACCGTTGATCATAGCCTTGGTCGGAGTTTCAGGGATCGGGATTTCAATATGCAAAGAACACAATGAAAACAAAAACCCCAATTTCATGATATGAGAAATCGCGATTGAATCTAGACCGTCAGATCCAGAAATGATCTAGACCATCGACTCGACCCACGTCAACAGACTACGTTAGCTAAGCGAAATGTGGCACAACCAGGTAGTGACAAGTGTCAGACAGATTCAACACTTCAAGCACATGTAAGTAATGAATCAGAGTGACACGTGGTAGTATTTAACACGTGTCAAACCATGTGTGACGTCAGCAGAGGCATCGGCGATCGGGACTTTGAAATGACAAAGTCACCTGACATCGAAAGTCTCGAAATCCTGGAGGGATTGGGACCATCCATCTGAGGGACAAGTGTCGAAGATCAAGGTGTCGTCGGCATATTTGTTCATCAGGAAATCAGGAATTCCATTGACAAGAGTTTTTTTCAACTCAGAATCACGATCCGCGAAACCTCGATGAGTGTGGGCCAGATGTCAGCGTAACGAAGCGCCGGGATTTGGATGATCGGGAATCCTGCGGTTGTATGTGTTGAGGTATCACAAACCCCGTAGCCCCGACAAGATAGAGATGTAGTCACGGGTAACGGTCACGTGGACCAGGGCTCAGGCAGGAGGGCTGAAGCGCATCGTGAATCGGGAAATCGCGAATTCCGTGGACATAAACATTATGTCATCATAAGTGTCGAAACTCCGATGGAGTGATAAGACCAAGGTCACGAAGTGACGGTCACGTTGATCGAGAGATAAGATCAGGAGGGCTATCAAATGAAAGTGTTGAAACTCGGTTTAAAAGGCAAGAATGATAAAGATTATCTAACGGTGCAGATAAAGTTTGAAACTGATCGGAGGGCTGCTACTCTTCCTCATATATTAACTCTTCAATTATGAATCCGTTAAGAGAAATGGACTAATTATGACAAATCAGTTAGTGTTTCAGTTGCCAAGACAGATGTCCTTGTATTATCTATTGGAAGGGGAAGTGGAATCATCAAGGAAGCATGTATAAAAGGAAATGAGCGAGACTGAATTGGGTTGGTCGTTCTGAATGTAAAAGGCATGAAACAGTAAGAAAGGTAAAGGGAGAAGAGGCTGAGCATGAAATTTCAATAGATATACAGAATGGAATGAAAGGTAAAAGAGAGAGAAAGCAGAATGACAAACAAACTAGAAGAAGAAGAACAGAATGATAGAAGAATGTGATGCAGAGCTGACCTGTTGAGGAAGAGAAGAACTGCAGAACAGTTTGTTGAAGATCAGATACAAAGAAAGATTGGTAAGAATTGATTTATCTGTATAGTTGTTTGTGTATTCATTATTTGATATTTAAGGGTGGTTGGGAGGTGCTCGGGAGGACTATTGTCCTCAGAGGTTCAAGTGGGTGCTTGAACACAGGGAGTTGTAGCTTCCATCTGGTTGCAGCCAGAGAAACAAGGGTGGCAGGGTGGTGCCAGGGAGAACAAGTGTTCTCTGTTATACAGGTTGGGGCCTGTGTAACTGGAAGTTGGTGCTTCCATCCAGTTGGTGCTATAACATTCAGGAAGTTGGTGCTTCCATCC